>SJYW01050351.1:146053-157178 GCA_006410735.1 Raphicerus campestris | reverse complement strand
ACCTGAGACTATATTAATCAAGATATTTAGTATATAGAAAAGGAAATATAGTAGTTTTGTTGATGTTAGCAATACTAGACTTTTTGAGTTAATGAATTTTCTCTCTTGTAATAGATCACTGTACTTTGTTATAAATCACTGTGTCCTTGCTATGTAAAAATGTAACTTTGTCACTATCTTAAGACTAGATCTTAAGAGGAACATTGGTGAAAGGATTTTCATTTGTTGGATTGATGTTTGTTGCTAAAACCTTCATATTTCCTGCCCTTATGATGAATATAATTAACCTATAGGAGAAATAAGTCTTAACCTTTAAGTATATAGGAGAAATAAGTATTCACATATAGGAGAAATGAGTATTAACATATAGGAGAAATGAGTATTAACCTATAGGAAAAATAAGTATTAACCTTTAAGCATATAGGAGAAATAAGTATTAACCTTTAAGATTAATCATGTTAACCTTGAGTTAAATAAATTCCTTTCTTGATTGTAACTCACTACACCCTTACCCTATAGGAATGTGACTTTATTTGGAGGGTGGTGCTTGGTTTTAGGAAAAACACCCTTGGAAAAAATGTTTTCTGGTTATCAGAAAGAAAGGGTTGTAAATGTCAGCAGGCAGAAATGGCTTGAAGACGATGTAAAACCCCTAAAACTTTTTTATGTAAAGCGCCTGATTTTGATAAGGTCAGGACTGCTGACCCCCGCGTGACTCTGTATTCATCCCTATATGTAACAAAAGGTATATAAGCAAACCCGAAAATAAAGAAATCGGATCAGTTCCGGGATCAGTTCCAGAAAGACTGATTCCCTCATGTCATCCTTTCTTATTCTCCGTTTCTCTGGCTGAATTCCCATCTGGAGCATGGGTGCCCGCCATAAATATGGTGCAAATTCCTTGTCTGGAATTTTATTGGTACCCCACGTAACCCAAGTTATTCCGCCCCTTTCTCTTTCTATTTTCTGGTCGAACTCCCATCTGGTGCATAGGACCCACCAAGCCTACTAATTCTGCCTGGGCTTCTAAGATCGGACCGGGGGGGCCTCAGTGCCTCCTCTCCTTCGGGAGAACGGGAAGACGCCTGTGGCCTACGTAGGTGGTGATTGGCACCCTGTGTTAACCAAGTTATTAGGCCTCTTTTTCTCTGCTAAATGCCTAGTCCCTCTCTATCTGTAATTAAATAAGTTTTTCCTAGGACGCCGATTCCGTTCCCACCTTCGAATCACCCTGGATCCACTGGGGCTGGACCCTGGCAAAGAAGCAACAGTTAGAACTGGACATGGAACAAGGGACTGGTTCAAAATTGGGAAAGGAGTACATTGAGGCTGTATATTGTCACCTTGCTTAATTAACTTATATTTAGAGTACATCAGCAAAATGCCAGACTGGATGGAGCACAAGCTGGAATCAAGATTGCTGGGAAAAATATCAATAACTTCAGATATGCAGATGACACCACTTATGGCAGAAAGCGAAGAGGAACAACAACAAAAAAAACCTTGATGAAGGTGAAAGAGGACAGTGAAAAAGTTGACTTATAACATTCAAAAAACAAAGATCATGGCATCTGATTCCATTACTTCATGGCAAATGATAGGGAAACAATGGAAACAGTGAGCGACTTCATTTTCTTGGGCTCCAAAATCACTGCAGATGGTGACTGCAGCCATGAAATTAAAATGCTTGCTCCTTGGAAGGAAAGTTATGACCAACCGAGACAGCATATTAAAAAGCAGAGACATTACTTTGCTAACAAACGTCCATCTAGTCAAAGCTACGGTTTTTCCAGTAGTCATGTATGGATGTGAGAGTTAGACTATAAAGAAAGCTGAGCACTGAAGAATTGATGCTTTTGAACTGTGGTGTTGGAGAAGACTCTTGAGAGTCCCTTGGACTGCAAGGAGATCCAACCACTCCATCCTAAAGGAGATCAGTCCTGAATATTCATTGGAAGGACTGATGCTGAAACTCCAATACTTTGGCCACCTGATGCAAAGAACTGACTCATTGGAAAAGCCCTGGATACTCGGAAATATTGAAGGCAGGAGGAGAAGGGGATGACAGAGGATGAGATGGTTGGATGGCATCAGCGACTTGATGGACCTGAGTTTGAGCAAGCTCTGGGAATTGGTGATAGACAGGGAAGTCTGGTGTGCTGCAGTCCATGGGATTGCAAAGAGTCAGACATGACTGAGTGATTGAACTGAAGGTCACATGACCAGTCACAGAAGCAAGGACAGAGCAGGTGACTATCATTTCCTTCCTTTTGCTGGTGTGCGTGTACATGTAGTGTTAGCATTTTCTTCTCTTCTGGTTTTATACAAGTTTTATTGCAGGTTAAAAGGCAGAGGATCCAGATATCAAATTGCCAACACCCGCTGGATCATGGAAAACGCAAGAGAGTTCCAGAAAAATATCTATTTCTGCTTTCTTGACTATTCCAAAGCCTTTGACTGTGTGTATCACAATAAACTGGAAAATTCTCAAAGAGATGGGAACAGATTTCTCGAAGATGGTGAAGGAATAGGATGGGGAGACCACTTTCTCCCCCACAAATTCATCAAAAGAACATTTAAATGCTGAGTAAATTCCACAAAACAACTTCTGAATGCTGGCAGAGGACATCAGGCACCCAGAAAAGCAGCCCATTGTCTTCAAAAGAAGGTAGGAAAAAATATAAGCCAAAAAAAGAGAGAAAAGAGGTAGGGATGGAGCTCCGTCCTGGGAAGGGAGTCTTAAAAAGAGAGACGTTTCCATACACCAGGAAACACTCTCACTGCCAAGTCTTGGAAGCACAGAGGGCAACATAACAGAGAGGAAAAATAAATAATTAAAACCCACAGATTATGAGCCCAACGGTAACTCCCCCAGCGGAAAAGCAGTGCAGATGCCTGCATCTGCCACTAGCAAGCGGGGGCTGGGCAGGGAGATATGGGCTGCATTGCTTAGAGTAAGGATCTGGCCTGAATGAATGCCTGAGTGCAATCTGAGCGAACTAACTTGGGCTAGCAAACCAGACTGTGGGATAACTACCACTGAAAAAAGAGCCCTAAACTAAGACACTGCCAGGGCTGCACACAGAACAAAGGACTGAACAGAGATAGCCAGCTGCAGACCATCCCCCTCTGGTGACAGGCAGCCAGAGCCAGAAGGGGGCAATCGCAGCCCAAGAGAGACATTATCTACAAAACTGTAAGCAGGCTTCTTTGCTAACTAAGACTTCCTGGGGTTCTGGATAGTCAACATCCGCCTAAGAAGGTGCGCTGGTTGTACACCCAGAAAGCCGAGCAGCAGGGAGTGGGGAGGTGGTAAGTTGCAGCGACTGCGCTCGCCAAACACCTCATCACCTGAGCTGCTCAGACCTGGGAAGGGCACAAAACGCATGCCCAACCAAGTCTGCGCCTCTGAGGAATACTTGAGTGCCTGAACCTGAGCGGCTTAGACCTGGGAGGTGCATGCAGCCCAGGGCCAGCCTCAGACGGTTCCCGGCAGAGCAACCTAGAGCCTGAGCAGTGTGGGCAGGGAGGGTACACGCCCCATGAGCGGGGCAGGCCCAGGGTGGCTGAGGCACTGCAAGCACACGCCAGTGTTATTTGTTTGCAGCGTCCCTCCCTCCCTACAGTGCAACTGAACAAGTGAGCCTAAAAAACGTGTCCACCATCAGCCCCCTTGTGTCAGGGCAGAAATCAAACACTGAAGAGACCAGCAAACAGAAGAAGCTAAGACAGAGGGAACCGCCTTGGAAGTGACAGGTACAATAGATTAAAACCCTGTTGTTAGTACCAACTACATAGGAAGTGGCCTACAGATCTTGAGAAATATAAGCCGGACTAAGGAACTATCCAAAAATGAACTGACCCTACAATATCCACAACACCACCAGAGAAAGTCCTAAATAAATTTTTATTATTTTTAAGATCATTCTTTTTTTTTAATTAAAAAAAATTTTAAGTCCTCTATTATTCCTTTAATTTTCACTTTTATAACCTATTACTTTGCAAAGAAAAAAAAAAAAAGACCCTATTTTTTAAAAGCAAATTTCACATATAATTTTTGTGGCTTTGTTTTTTTTCTCTTTTTCTTTAATATTGTATTTTTGAAATTCCAAACTCTAGATTTTTAATCTTTGCTTTTTGGTATTTGTTATCAATTTAGTACCTTTAAGAACCCAACCTTCAGTACCCATTTTTACTTGGGAGCAAGATTACTGGCTTGACTGTTCTCTCCCGCTTTGGACTCTCCTTTTTCTCCACCAGGTTGCCACTGTCTCCTCCCTAACCCCTCTCTTCTCTACCCAACTCTGAATCTCTGCGTGTTCCAGACAATGGAGAACACTTAGGGAACTGACTTTTGGCTGGATCTCTCTCCTTTTGATTTCCCCCCTTTTATCCTCCTGGTCACCTCTGTCTCCTTCCTCCCTCTTTTCTCTGTATAACTCCGTGAACACCCGAGTGGTCCAGTTGTGAAGTGCACATAAGGAAGTGATTACTGTCTAGCTTGCTCTCTCCTCTATTGATTCCACCTCATCTCATTCGGGTCACCTCTAACTCTCTCCTCCCTTTTCTCTTCTCCATGTAACTCTGTGAATCTCTCTGGGTGTCCCTCACTATGGAGAAACTTTTCATCTTTAACCTAGATGTTTTATCAATGGTGCTGTATAGAAGGAGAAGTCTTGAGAATACTGTAAAAATAAGACTGAAAACCAGAAGCAGGAAGCTTAAGTCCAATCCCTGAGAGCACCAGAGAACTCCTGACTCCAGGGAACATTAATTGACAGGAGCTCATCAAATGCCTCCATACCTACACTGAAACCAAGCACCACCCAAGGACCAACAAGTTCCAGGGCAAGACATACCATGCAAATTCTCCAGCAACACAGGAACATTGCCCTGAGCTCCAATATACAGGCTGCCCAAAGTTACTCCAAAACCATTGACATCTCATAACTCATTACTAGGACATTTCATTGCACTCCAGAGAGAAGAAATCCAGCTCCACCCACCAGAACACTGACACAAGCTTCCCTAAACCAGGAAACCTTGACAAGACACCTATACAACCCCATTCAGACTGAGGAAACTCCACAATAAAGAGAACTCCACAAACTGCCAGAATAGATAGGACACCCCAAACTCAGCAATATAAACAAGATGAAGGACACCCCAAACTCAGCAATATAAACAAGATGAAGAGACAGAGGAATACCCAGCAGGTAAAGGCACAGGATAAATGCCCACCAAACCAAACAAAAGAGGAAGAGATAGGGAATCTACCTGATAAAGAATTCCGAATAATGATAGTGAAAAATGATCCCAAATCTTGAAATCGAAATGGATTCACAGATAAATAGCCTGGAGACAAGGACTGAGAAGATGCAAGGAAAGTTTAACAAGGACCTTGAAGAAATAAAAAAGAGTCAATATATAATGAACCAGTCTGTTCATAATGAACCAGTCTGATGCAATAAATGAGATCAAAAACACTCTGGAGGCAACAAATAGTAGAATAACAGAGGCAGAAGATAGGATTAGTGAAGTAGAAGATAGAATGGTAGAAATAAATGAATCAGAGAGGAAAAAAGAATAACAAATTAAAAGACATGAGGACAATCTCAGAGACCTCCAGGACAGTGTTAAATGCCCCAACATTCAAATCATAGGAGTCTCAGAAAAAGACAAAAAGACAGACCATGAGAAAATACTTGAGGAGATAATAGTTGAAAACTTCCCTAAAATGAGGAAGGAAATAATCACCCAAGTCCAAGAAACCCAGAGAGTCCCAAACAGGATAAATCCAAGGTGAAACACCCCAAAACACATATTAATCAAATTAACAAAGATCAAACACAAACAGCAAGTATTAAAAGCAGCAAGGGGAAAACAACAAATAACACACAAGGGGACTCCCATAAGGATAACAGCTGATCTTTCAATAGAAACTCTTCAGGCCAGGAGGGAATGGCAAGAGATACTTAAAGTGATGAAAGAAAATAACCTACAGCCCAGATTACTGTACCCAGCAAGGATCACATTCAAATATGAAGGAGAAATCAAAAGCTTTACAGACAAGCAAAAGCTGAGAGAATTCAGCACCACCAAACCAGCTCTCCAACAAATGCTAAAGGATATTCTCTAGACAGGAAACACAAAAAGGGTGTATAAACTCGAACCCAAAACAATAAAGTAAATGGCAANCAGCACCACCAAACCAGCTCTCCAACAAATGCTAAAGGATATTGTCTAGACAGGAAACACAAAAAGGGTGTATAAACTCGAACCCTAAACAATAAATGGCAACGGGATCATATTTATCAATAATTACCTTAAATGTAAATAGGCTGAATGCCCCAACCAAAAGATAAAGACTGGCTGAATAGATACAAAAACAAGACCCCTATATATGTTGTCTACAAGAGACCCACCTCAAAACAAGGGACACATACAGACTGAAAGTGAAGGGCTGGTATAAGATATTCCATGCAAATATGCAGGTCAGGAAGCAACTGTTAGAACTGGACAGGGAACAACAGACTGGTTCCAAATAGGAAAAAGAGTATCTCAAGGCTATATAATGTCACTCTGCTTATTTAACTTATATGCAGTGTACATCATGAGAAATGCTGGGCTGGATGAAGCAGAAGCTGGAATCAAGATGGTCGGGAGAAATATCAATAACCTCAGATATACAGATGACACCATCCTTATGGCAGAAAGTGAAGAGGAACTAAAGAGCCTCTTGATGAAAGTGAAAGAGGAGAGTGAAAAAGTTGGCTTAAAGCTCAACATTCAGAAAATGAAGATCACGGCATCCGGTCCCATCACTTCATGGCAAATAGATGGATGAAACAGTGGAAACAGTCACTGCAGATGGTGACTGCAGCCATGAAATTAAAAGACCCTTACTCCTTGAAAGGAAAGTTATGAGCAACCTAGACAGCATATTGAAAAGCAGAGACATTACTTTGCCAACAAAGGTCTGTCTAGTCAAGGCTATCATTTTTCCAGTGGTCACGTATGGATGTGAGAGTTGGACTGTGAAGAAAGCTGAGTGCCGAAGAACTGATGCTTCTGAACTGTGGTTTTGGAGAAGACTCTTGAGAGTCCCTTGGACTGCAAGGGGATCCAACCAGTGCATCCTGAAGATCAGTCCTGTGTGTTCATTGGTAGGACTGATGTTGAAGCTGAAACTCCAGTACTTTGGCCACCCGATGCGAAGAGCTGACTCATTTGAAAAGACCCTGATGATGGGAAAGGTTGAGGACAGGAGGAGAAGGGGACGACAGAGGATGAGATGGTTGGATGGCATCACCGACTCAATGGACATGGGTTTGGGTGGACTCCAGGAGTTGGTGATGGATAGGGAGGCCTGGTGTGCTGTGGCTCATGGGGTTGCAGAGCAGGACATGACTGAGCGACTGAACTGTGTCCAGAATTTATAAACAACTCTTACAACTCAACAATAGAACAGTCATCCTGATTCACAAATAGGCAAAGGATTTGAATAGACATTAAAAAAATAAAAGTATATATAAATGGCAAATAAGGACACAACACAAAAAGATGCTCAGTATGATTAGTCATTATGGAAATGTAAATCAAAAGCATGAGATACCACTCTAAACCCACTAGAATGTCTACAAACAACAGGCAACAAAATAGAAATTAACAAGTATTTGTAAAGATATACAGAAATGAAGCTCTCCGACATTACAGATAGGACGGTAAAATGTGGAGCTGATGTGTCATTTCCTCAAATGGTTAAATAGTACTAAATGACCTAGCAATTCTACTCCTTGATATATACCTAAGATGATATGCTCACCAAAAACCATGGGCAAGAATGTTTATAGTGGGTTAATATTCATATTAACCTAGAAGTGAAAGCCATCCAAATACCAAATGATATTATCAATTGATAAGTGAATAAAGGAAAATTCCATTTTGTGTATTTGGTATATGCACAAAATAGAATATTCACCCTTAAAAAAGAATAAAATTTGACACGATACAACATGGATGAACCTTGAGAACACTATGTCAAAGAAGCCAGACACAAAATGTCACATACTGTACGATTCCATTTATATGAAACATTCAAAATAGGCAAATCTACAGACACAGAAACTATATTATTGGTTTCCAGGGGATGGGGATGGGGAAATTGGTAGTGATTGCTAATGGGGATGAAGTCTATCTTTTGGGATGATGGAAATGTTCTGGAATTGATGCTGATAGTTGCACAACTTTGTGAATAAACTAAACATCACTAAATTGTACATTGTAGAATGGTTAAAATGGTGACTTCTATCTCAATTAAAAAAATCTACCTAAGTTTAAAAAAAATTGTGACAAGATATACCTAATAATAAAATGGATCATTTTAACCATTTTTAGGTTGGTTCAATGCCATTGAGTACATTTACCTTGTTGTGTAACCAGCCTCACTATCCATCTCCAGAACTTCTCTTGCAAATCTTTACAACTCCATGTACTATAGCCTGCAAGGCTCCTCTGTCCCTGAGATTTTCCAGCCAAGAATACTGGAGTGCCATTTCCTCCCCCAAGAGATCTTCTCGACCCAGGGATCAAACCCATATTTCCTGAATCTCCTGAATTGCAGATACATTCTATACCACTGAGCCACAGGGAAAGCCCAAAACTGAAACTCTATCCATTATATAATAACTTCCCACTTCCATTTCCCCCAAGTCCTGGCAACCACTATTCTACTTTCTATGTGCATTTGACTAGATATTTCATATAAGTGGAATCATACAGTTTTTATCCTTTTGTGACAAAAGTATGTGTTCTGCTTATTTCACTTAGTATAACATCTTCAAGGTTCATCCATGTTGTAACATGTGTTAGAATCCTTTCAAAGTCTGAATAATATTCCATTTGTGTATATACCATATTTTCTTCATCCACTCACCCAACAATGGACACTTGAGTTCTTCCACCTTTTGGCTACTGTGAATAATGCTGCTAATAAACACGGGTGTACAACTAACTGTTTGTATCCCTGCTTTTTGAAAAATTTTTAAAAAGTTGTGAACTCATTTTGAAGATTGTGAAATGAAACTAATTTTGAAAATATACATATCTTTTGCATTAGCTTATGGACTAAAAACTTATTTTAGCTGAAAGTCACCCAAAGGAGAACCTGAAGATCAATGATACCATTTGCTTTAAAGAAATACAAAAGACATTAAAGTATTCATTGCAAATTTATTATGCATTAGGAAGCTTAACTTAAAAACCAACAGCATAGTAAAAAAAGATATGTTATCTTTGTTCATAGCAGAACAGGTTTCAAAATATATATATTTTTAAATGTATTCAGTCAGTACACAATCCTTTATAAAAGTTGTATATATATTTTTTCTGTCAATACTTTCATTATGTTTATAAATACAAGATTTACACAGCACCCCATCAAAAAAATTAAAACTCCTTATGATATAGCTACATATATTTCATACCTGTAAAACTTTCAAAGGAGTGCTATGTTAAAGATGGGCCCTAGTTAATGCTCCACTTACTCGTGCAGCAAAACACACATAAATCTGTAAAGTTTTCTTTGTCCATAAAACATCTTGAAAAGTTAGCAAGACACTTGTGAAACTGAGCTTCTTAAACCATATTTTAGGAAGGGATTTGCTGTGCATATTCCTATGAGATTCAAAAGGCAGATAACAGATGAAAACAAAGACTGAAAACATATGCCTACATATAACAGTTAAGGTAGGGATGTGATACAGTGAAAAGCAGGAAACAGGATATGTGGGTGGGAGTAAAGAGCAATAAAACATTACATGAGTCTAAACTTGGATATAAACTCCACTGGTATCCAGTTACTAACTCTCATCTGCACTTAGGAATGTTTACATTGTTGAAAACCTTCTTATAAGCACCCTCCAATTTCTATGTTGCCACCAGAATGCTTGATGTATGTTTTTCTTCTGTAAAATCACCATGGATCTAACCAAGACATTAGGTCCAGGAATCTGAACTGCTAGTTCTTCATGATTTAGATTTATTAAAAAATTTTCTTTCCTCTGGTAAGGGTGTCAAATAATACTAATCAGTATTGTTACTATCCAGAGGTGTATATGCTGAATTTCATTCTAGCCAAGAATAGGAAGCAGAGAAGGAAAGGAGAGTAAGACTAGATTTTTGCTGACCTTAGAACAAAGGCAACAGATCCCTGATACTGAGTGACTCCTGAAGCAGCCACTCACAAACTGTCATGGGATAAATGCATACAGTTCTGAGGAGTAGGAGAGGAGAAAACACAGGATTTTTTATCCTAAATTTTGTCAGAGACAGCAGTTGTATTACAATCCTATACCTTTTGAAAAGGACATGATCACTCCTACACTGACATTATTAAAGGAAAGCCATCATTTCTACCACAGATTTTGAGTTTCTAAATGTGGATCCCAGATAACTTTGAGAGTTGCATATTATTTGCAGAAAAGTATATTTCAAATCTTATTTAGTTCTAATGTATAATGAAAAGAATGGTGGAAGAGGCACAGGAGGAGGAAAGGGAGGAAGACAGAGGGATGGAAGTGGTTACTTCTCAAACTCAGCCCTGAAGGGTGCTACTAGTATCTCTGTTCCAGCACCATGAAGTCTCCATGTGGTGTGGTTCCACCATGGCTCTCAGAGATGGCGTCCACAGAATCCTTTCTGCAGAATTTATAGCTCAGTGCACTGATGCCCAGGCTCTTCAAGGGAAGAAAGCTCCCAGATGCTGCTGTCCTGCAGTAGTGGCTCAATGTCCTCATCACTGCCCCGTGCTGGAGTGTTGGCCAGGCTACCACTGATGCTACTGCTGTGCTTTTGAATTCCACTGCCTTTACTGTACTCAGGGATGAATACAGCAACCAGGAAAGACATAAGAACTATACATGCCCCAAACAAAAATGGTGGGCCTGGGATGACAGCTCCCTGGTGGGTGTGGAAACAAATGAAGATGAAGAATTTGATTAGCCTTTCAAACTAAAATTAGTACTGGATAAGCAAAAAAAAAAAAAAAAAAAAAAAAAAAAAAAAAAAAAAAAAAAAAAAAACAAAAAAACACACACCACTGAAAAGAGAGTTATTTTCTAATTAT
>SJYW01050351.1:115627-144331 GCA_006410735.1 Raphicerus campestris | reverse complement strand
CAAAAAAAAAAAAAAAAAAAACAAACAAAAAAACAAAAAACAAAAAAACCCACACCACTGAAAAGTGAGTTATTTTCTCATTAGCAAATGTTCATTAACTGTCATGGCAAATTCTAACAAAGCCTGGTGTCTGGAATACAATGGAGGGCAATTAATCACTGCTTTGTGTAACACTTTCCGACAGCTTAACCAATTATGTAAGCAGAACTGTTTATCTCTAAGCTTGCCCTGTGACCAGAGATCATGCAGTCTGTATACGAAAGAACATTAATTACAGTTTTGTACAGGAATCTATATTAAACATAGATTGGAAGGAGGGAAGTAACAGCAAATAAAAGGTAGAAAAAGCACTTTAGCTCAATTTGTAACTGGAAGTTTAGGTCATTTCATCTTTTATTTGGCCTGTTTCACCAGAGGACAGCATTCTGACCAGAGAAATTATGTAGGTGAAAACAGAATCTGAACAAAGGCAAGACAAATATTTTACATAAGACATTATCACTGAAATGATCCTGCCCTAGTCCCAAGAAGCAATGAACACACACTACTGTCAAATACAATAGTAATATTATAAAAATAAGAACACTTGTCAAATTTAAGGTCACAAGATTTTGTTCTAATCAGATACAATTGTTAAAAACTAGGCTTATTACCAAATTACCTGTAGGGCAGCATTGTTAGAAATCAATTCTGGTTCCAACTCAGTCAGTTCCACATGGAACATGTAGAATATGAAGCCATACAAGGCTGGCCCCAGTCCATTACAGAGTCCTCTTATTCCAGTTATGATACCCTGGGCAACTCCTAAGTCAGAACAAAGAGAAGGGAACCAGTCTTCTCAGAAAAGCATCTCAAGATTGGAGACTTAAGAGCCCCTTTTTAAAAACTATACAATACTGATAAGCTAGACTGAGTACCCATCATACTGATATCCATTCATTGTAGAAATGTCTCCTTGTCCTTTTCTATGCCCTTATAATGCTGTCCTCACTATCTGTCCTAAGATCTATAAGGATATGAAATGACACCAATGTTTCTAAAATCCCTTTGAGGCTGAATTCCCCCTGAACAACAGATTTTCCTATAAACAGGAAATGATAAAATGAAAAATTTTAATACTCTAAATTTATAGGCAATTTCTACTTTTTTGCAGATTGAGATTTTCCTCTTCTACTTATTTAATGGTGCCTTTACAATAAAAATCTGTTCTTTGCATCTTGGATCTCTACCCAAGTGTCAATCCATAGGGGTCCTGAATCTGTGTGCTGCTAGCACCTTCTGACAGATTCTGTTCCTCACAGTGATAACTGTACTCCGAGTACACCTGTACTGAAAAACCCCAGAAGTGTCAATTGCTACGTATCTCTGGTGTCTCATGTGGCAGGTAAAAAATTAGCTTGAATCATGAGATAGATGTTTCTGTAAGTCACAAACGGTCAAATATAATTCAACCTAATATACTGTGTTCTAATAAGTTTATTTGCTGACATTTAGAAACATATGTACGAATACATGTAAGCATAAAAGAAGCCAAAGCAAATTCATGCCCTGAGAGATAAGGTAAGAGTCTCTTAGAGCCCAGGCAATGCCCATCCTTCACAGATAGCTCATGCCTTTACTTCAACCACAGCATCTCCCAAGGATGCAGTCAGCTAAGTGACCATAACACGATAACACACAGATTTGAGGTCTTCAAATGATAACTGCTATATTTAAAATAGATAACCAGCACGGATCTGTTGTTAAAAAAATTTTAAAAACAAAAGTAGATATGAATAAAATGGCTAATTCCAATGTGAAAAAATAAGTGCAACCAATAAACTATCTTTTCCAGTCTAGTTTTTTTTTAATTGAAACTTTTTAAAGATCTCTAAGACATAAATTTTTTGTTTTTCTAAAATTCACTATTTCCTGACTATAGTCAGGTAAACCATTAAGTGATGGAGAAGGAAAATAATTAATTTCAGCAGTAAGAAGTACCTGATAGGGAAGCCAGAGGCACAAGAAGGATTAGGAGTCTAGACATTTACAGTGCTACTCTACATAGTCATCTTACTTTTGTCTCTCACTCTGCATCCAAATATCAAGAACTACACAGATTTATCTGCTCAAAGAATCATTTTCTAAACTGAGTAAATAATGGACTTTGAATGATTCCAAATTAAAGAAACTTCAGTGATTAAAGTGATTAAATAAAGAACTCGTTTTACTAGCTAGTCTATCAATTATTTAACAGATATTTGTTAAAATATGAGTATAGTCTAGTAAATTCTGACAGTAACATAAAGAAGAGTCAAAAGAGGAATTAGATAGTTGTATTTCTAAGTATTCTGACTTGCTGTGTCCAGATTTCAAAAATATGAGTATAAAATCAAAGTAGGAAGGAAAAGAGAATTTTCCTATTTGCCAAAGTAAAGAGATATGATTGTTTAGCCGGGCCCACACAGCTGTAACCTGTTTCTATGCTGACATGGAAAGAGGCTCAGAGATGCTCATGCTTCTGGCAGGTCCATCACCATTGAGGGAAAGAAACAGTGAGGGGGACAGTGACCTCACCTTGCTGATTTGACTCTGCATTTTGAGAGACGAGGGTACTGACTGCTGGGAACGTAATGCTGGACATGGCGGCCACAATCCCTGCTGCCCACATCATCCTGCAATGACAGGTCAGGCTGTGGTCAGGGGGCAGGCCAGCCCCAGTGAGAGAGCTGTTCAGAGTACAAGTGGCAAAAGCACAAAATGCTTTCTGTTGTCTTATGTTAAGTTGTATTTTTTTTTTTTCCTCTTTGAAATTTTTTTTTTTTAAACCTAGAACGTTACACAGCATACTGATCACTTCATGAGCTGGCAAAGTTTCATTTCTTTATCTTACCTGTCAAAATATGTTTTTCTTACTGGTTTCTCTATTGCCATCTTTAAATGCAAGCTCAATGAAATTCAAAAGTATTTCTTGTTTCTATAAATCCACATTTTTTTCTCACCAATTTTCCACCTTTTTCTTTGTACTTTTCAAAGGCTCGCTTCCAAACTGCCCTTAGGCTGCTCAGTTTCCTACCCTCAATTAAGTGTTGTGTGCAACCAACTGAGAAAAATGGAGACCTGGAGTTCAGGATGGCATCTTGCAGACTTCCAAGTCTGTTTCCTTTAGACCTTTGTCTCAATGAAAGGAACCTATGTTCCTTATGTGTGTGTTAGTATTAAGTGTGAGTGTGAGCAAAGTCCGGTGCCAATTGAGCTAAAAACCTGTTTGGCCAGACTGTCTTGGGGATGACAAGAACAACCTTACTGAATCAGCTGTTGAACCAAAGTTCATAAGACTAAAATTAAGGTTTCCAAGAACTAGAAGAATCTACCACTAACCATCTAAAGCATTTTAGCTTCTAAACTATGTCATTCATTTCTGGTTGGAAACTAAGGACCAAGTCAAACATTTTAAATGAAGTTATGAACTGTAGTATTTGGTAACAGGCACATAAGGAAACTTGCCACACAACAAAACAGTATTCACTTCTTTTTATTTTTTCTTATTCCACAGGGCTTAATTTGACTTCCTTTCCTATTAAGAGGAACCTAACTGTTAGAAGTAATTGCCTCTGGGTACAGAAGCTTTTGAAGGAGATCTTAGTGTTCATCTAACTCACATACTTTTTATTATAAAAATTATGTCACTGTCCAATGCCACTCAGCTAGTTATGGCAGTAAATCCTGCCATAAACAGTCATTTTTCCTTGTTTTCTTATTTTGTTTTTGACTCTATGTGCTGTCACCCAAAAGTGACAAATGTGTTTAACAATTAGGCATAAAACTTTTTTTGGAGGGTTGGAGAAAGAGATACATATATTTAGTTAAGTAACATCTCACTGAAAGCTTGCTGAGGTGAAGGCAATCTGTCTGAATAATGCAGAATTATCTAGCTGTACCCTTCCTCAAACTAAGGCTAAAGAGTTTCTGAAATTTTGAATACACTATGCTAGTAAAGTAACTCCTGCTTCTTTTGCATGAACACTCAACTAATTCAAGCTCATCTAAAAGATAAATCTGTCATGAGAATCTATTGGAGAAACTTACCATGCTTGAGATCCAAAACCATACCAGGCTAACTGGAACATCTGGAAGCCCAAACCAAGGAGAACAGTGTTCTTATTCCCTAATGATCTCATCAAGCTAGTAAGAAAGACCGTCTGCAAAGCAAAGGGGATAATCATTAGAAATCATATAAGCACAGAGATTTGATGCAGGCTCTGTGGAAAAGCCCATTAATGATGACCAAGAACCTCTAATTGCAGCCCACTTGACCTGACACCTTGGAAACCACATAGTACTGATGTAGCTCCAAAAGGAGTGAAGCTTCAAGGGCTTCCCAAACTGACTTGGGCTCAGGGCCTTCAGCCTCCTCCCCCAAAATCTGTTTATGTGTTGCTTGTTGCTGTTCAGTCATGAACTCTTCGACCCCATGGACTGCAGCACATCAGGCTGCACCGTCCTCCACTATATCTCGGAGTTTGCTCCAATTCATGTCCACTGAGTTGTTGATGCCATTGAACCGTCTCATCCTCTGTTGCCCCATTCTCCTCCTGCCTTCAATGTTTCCCAGCATCAGGGTCTTTTACAATGAGTTGGCTCTTTGTTATCAGGTGGCCAAAGTATTAGAGTTTCAGCTTCACTCCTTCCAATGAATATTCAGGGTTGATTTCCTTTAGGATTGACTGCTTTGACCTTCTTATAGTCCAACTGGTGGGAGTTAACAGTTTCACAAAGTTGGATTGATACAAATATGATTTTAACAAATATAAAATACGTTAGTCACTCAGTCGTCTCCAAGTCTTTGCAACCCCATGGACTATAGAACGCCAGTTTCCTCTATCCATGGAATTCTTTAGGCAAGAATACCAGAGTGAGTTGCCATTCCCTTCTCCAGGGACTTTCCTAATCCAGAAATTGAACCCGAGTCTCCCACACTGCAAGCAGATTCTTTACTGTCTGAGCCACCACTCCACTAAAAACATAGGTGAGATAGACTGAAAGGGGATAAGATAAAAGATGAATCTGGGCTAACTAACTAGAGTTAATATTAAAAAAAAATCATAAGCAACTTGAAAGTTTAACATAATTTACACTGACTAATATAGTTAAAAAAGTAAAAGGCATTTACCTGAATGTATTCCTATGAGGTATATCAGTTCTAGTATTTTGGGAAAACAATTTTGTGGCATTCTCATTTCTCTTCCAGACAGACTTATCACAGAAGAGTGTTTCACATGGCCTACCATGCTTCAGAACAGCATATAGCCCCTTCATGTATCCCAGCCTTATGGTGAAGGGGCTTGCATAACTCAATGAAGCTATGAGCCATGCCCTGCAGGACCATCCATCACGGATGGGTCATAGTGAAGAGTTCTGAGAGAATGTGGTCCACTGGAGGAGGGAATGGCAAACCTCTTCAGTGTTCTTGCCTGGAGAACCTCATGAGCAGTATGAAAAGGCAAAAAGATATGACACCAGAATATGAGCCCCCCAAGTCAGAAGGTATGCAATATGCTACTGGGGAAGATCAGAGGGCAATCATGAATAGCTGCAGAAAGGATTAAGTGGGTTGGACAAAACAGGGATGACACTCAGCTGTGGATGTATCTGGTGATCAAAGAAAAGTCTGATGCTGTAAAGAACAATACTGCATAGGAACCTGGAATGTTATATTTATGAATCAAGTTGGATGTAGTCAAGCACAAGATGGAAGAGTGAACATTTCAGGAATCAGTAAACTAAAATGGACTGGAATGGGTGAATTTAATTCAGATGACCATTACATCTACTACTGTGGGCAAGAATCCCTTAGAATAAATGGGGTAGCCCTTATAGCCAACAAATGAGTCCAAGACACAGTACTTGAGTGCAATCATAAAAACAATAAAATGATCTCAGTTCATTTTCAAAGCAAACCATTCCAACATCACAGTAATTCAAGTCTATGCCCCAACCACTAATGCTGAAGAAACCGGAGTCAAATAGTACTCTGAAGACTTATAAGACCTTCTAGAACTAACACCAAAAAAAAAAAAAAAAAAGATGGCCTAGGAGTACAAAATGAAGCAGGGCCAAAGCTAACAGACTTCTGCCAAAAGAATTCACTGGTCATAGCAAACACCCTCTTCCAACAATATAAGGGATGGCTTTACACATGGATTTCACCAAACAGTCAATACTGAAATCAGATTGATTATATTCTTTGCAGCCAAAGATAAAGAAGCTTTATACACTCAGCAAAAACAAGACCTGGGGCTGGCTGTGGCTCAGATCATCATCTCCTTATCATAAAATCAGGCTTAAACTGAACAAAGTAGGGAAAACCACTGAGCCATTCAGGTAAGATCTAAATCAAATCCCTTATGATTATACAATGAAGATGATGAATAGATTCACTAGATCTGATAGAGTAACTACAGAACTAGGGATGGAGGTTTGTAACATGGTATAGGAGTCAATGACCAAAACCATCTCAAAAGAAAAAGAAATCCAAGAAGGCAAAGTGGTTTTCTGAGAAGGCTTTACCAATAGCTGAGGAAAAGAGAGAAGTGAAAGGCAAGGGAGAAAGGGAGAGATATACCCAATTGAATGCAGAAAATAGCAAGGAGAGATAAGAAGTCTTTGTCTCAGTAAATCAGCAAATTTGGAAAACAGAGCAGTGGCCACAGGACTAGAAAAAGTCAGTTTTCATTCTAATCCCAAAGAAGGACAATGTCAAATAATGTTCAAACTACCATACAATTGCACTCATTTCACATGCTTGCAAGGTTATGCTTAAAATCCTTCAATCGAGGCTTCAGCAGTACATGAATTAAGAGGTTCCAGATGTTCTAGCTGGGATCAGAAAAGGCAGAGGAATGAGAGATCAAATTGCCAATACTTGATGGATCATAGAGAAAGCAAGGGACTTCCAGAAAAACATACTTCTGCTTCACTGACTATATTCTAAAGCCTTTGATTGTGTGGAAAACAGCAAACTGTGGAAAATTCTTAAAGAGATGGGAATACCAGATCACCTTACCTGTCTCCCAAGAAACCTGTATGCAAGTTAAGAAGCAAAGTAAGAATCAGACATGGAACAACTGACTGGTTCCAAATCAGGTAAGAAGTACGTGAAGGCTGTATATCGTCACCCTGCTCATTTAATTTATATGCTAAGCGTATCATGAGAAATGCTGAGCTTGATGAATCACAAGCTGAAATCAAGACTGCTAGAAGAAATATCAACAACCTCAGATATGCAGATGATACCACTCTATTGATAGGAATGCAAAGAGGGACTAAAGAGCCTCTTGATCAAAGTGAAAGGGTTGGCTTGAAACTCAACATTAAAAAAACTAAGATCAAGCCATCCAGTCCCATCACTTCACAGCAAATAAAAGGGGAAAAAGTGATAACAGTGACAGATTTTATTTTCTTGGGCTCCAAAATCACTGTGGACAGTGACTGTAGCCATGAAATTAAAAGACACTTGCTCCTTGGAAGGAAAGCTATGACAACCCTAGACAGCATATTAAAAAGCAGAGACATCACTTTGCTGACAAAGGTCCATATAGTCAATGCTATGGTTTTTCTGTAGTCACATATGGATGTAAGTTGTATCATAAAGAAGGCTGGGCACTGAAGAACTGATGCTTTCAAATTTGGTGCTAGAGTCTCTTGGACTGCAAGAAGATCAAACCAGTCAATCCTAAAGGAAATCAACCCTGGATACTCATTGGAAGGACCAATGCTGAGGCTGAAGCTCCAATAGTTTGGGTACCTGACGGGAAGAACCAACTCACTGGAAAAGATCCAGATGCTGGGAAGATTGAAGACAAAAGGAAAAGGGGGCTGCAGAGGATGAGATGATTAGATAGGATCACTGACTCAATGGACATGAATTTGATCAAGCTCTGGGCAATACTGGAGGACAGAGGAGCTTGCATGCTGCAGTCCACGGCGTCATGAAAAGTTGGACATGACTTAGCAAGTGATCAACATAGCTTTTCAGGGAAACAGTCTCTCTGCAGTCCCATACAATATAGTGAATGTACCTAAGCATAACAATGAATTAACTCAAAACACATATGTCCTGCTTTTTGTGGTCCTGTATTTATGAAAGATGAGGAAACAGTTAATTGTTGTTGTTCAGCTGCCTAGTCATGTCAAACTCTGCAACCTCATGGACTGCAGCACACCAGCCTCCCTGTCCCTCACCATCTCCTGAAATTTGCCCAAGTTCACATCCGTTGCATCGGTGATGCCATCCATCCATCCATCCTCTGATGCCCTCTTTTACTTCTGCCCTCAATTTCTCCCAGCATGAGGGGCTTTCTCCAATGAGTCTGCTGTGCACATCAGATAACCAAATACTGGAGTTTCAGCTTCAGCACCAGTCTTTCCGAAGAGGATTCAGGGTTGATTTCCCTTAAGATTGACTGGTTTGATTTCCTTGCTGTCCAAGGGACTCTCACGACTCTTTTTTCAGCACCACAGTTCAAAGGCATCAATTATTTGGTGCTCTCTCTTCTTTATGGTCTAGCTCTCACAACTGTACATGATCACTGGGAAGACCATAGCCTTGACTATANTTTCTTGGGCTCCAAAATCACTGTGGACAGTGACTGTAGCCATGAAATTAAAAGACACTTGCTCCTTGGAAGGAAAGCTATGACAACCCTAGACAGCATATTAAAAAGCAGAGACATCACTTTGCTGACAAAGGTCCATATAGTCAATGCTATGGTTTTTCTGTAGTCACATATGGATGTAAGTTGTATCATAAAGAAGGCTGGGCACTGAAGAACTGATGCTTTCAAATTTGGTGCTAGAGTCTCTTGGACTGCAAGAAGATCAAACCAGTCAATCCTAAAGGAAATCAACCCTGGATACTCATTGGAAGGACCAATGCTGAGGCTGAAGCTCCAATAGTTTGGGTACCTGACGGGAAGAACCAACTCACTGGAAAAGATCCAGATGCTGGGAAGATTGAAGACAAAAGGAAAAGGGGGCTGCAGAGGATGAGATGATTAGATAGGATCACTGACTCAATGGACATGAATTTGATCAAGCTCTGGGCAATACTGGAGGACAGAGGAGCTTGCATGCTGCAGTCCACGGCGTCATGAAAAGTTGGACATGACTTAGCAAGTGATCAACATAGCTTTTCAGGGAAACAGTCTCTCTGCAGTCCCATACAATATAGTGAATGTACCTAAGCATAACAATGAATTAACTCAAAACACATATGTCCTGCTTTTTGTGGTCCTGTATTTATGAAAGATGAGGAAACAGTTAATTGTTGTTGTTCAGCTGCCTAGTCATGTCAAACTCTGCAACCTCATGGACTGCAGCACACCAGCCTCCCTGTCCCTCACCATCTCCTGAAATTTGCCCAAGTTCACATCCGTTGCATCGGTGATGCCATCCATCCATCCATCCTCTGATGCCCTCTTTTACTTCTGCCCTCAATTTCTCCCAGCATGAGGGGCTTTCTCCAATGAGTCTGCTGTGCACATCAGATAACCAAATACTGGAGTTTCAGCTTCAGCACCAGTCTTTCCGAAGAGGATTCAGGGTTGATTTCCCTTAAGATTGACTGGTTTGATTTCCTTGCTGTCCAAGGGACTCTCACGACTCTTTTTTCAGCACCACAGTTCAAAGGCATCAATTATTTGGTGCTCTCTCTTCTTTATGGTCTAGCTCTCACAACTGTACATGATCACTGGGAAGACCATAGCCTTGACTATACGGAGCTTTGCCAGCAGGGTGATGTCTCTGCTTTTCAACACACTGTCTAGTTTTGTCACCGCTTTCCTGTCAAGAAGCAAACGACTTCTGATTTCATGGCTGCAGTCACCCTCTGCAGTGATTTTAGGGCCCAGGAAGAGGAAATCTCTCACAACTTCCACCTTTTCCCCCTCTAATTGCCATGAAGTAATTACATATAATCCTAATGTACTGACTTACCATATTTCTTCAGTTTTGTGGATAGCAAAAATTGTAATATTTACAAATTTTCACTTCTGTTTTTCCCTTTCACTATTCTTCAGTATTAAAGTAATATTGAAACATTCTTCTAGCTAATTTCAAAATAGTGGAGAAAGACTGGTTGGTGGCTGTATAAGCAAAATTTTATGTGCCAAACCTATGCGTTAGGGGTAACCATACATATTCTACAAAGCACTAAAAATTTATATTAAATTCTAAAAGGAAAAAGAAGGTGGAGGAGTAGGTGGATGTGGAGTACATCTCTCTCCACAGATACATCAGGAATATACCTTCAGACACAGAAGTACTTGCAGAACACCAGCTCATAGACAGGAGTATCTGACCAATGGAAAAGAATATATAGAACCAACAAAACTCAGTAGGATGAAGAGACTAGGGGGAAAAACAGGAGTGTTAGTAGGACCGGACCTGTACTTGGCAGGTTGGGAACTGAAACAGGGATCCGGGCAATTGGCATCAGGGCAATTGGCTGGGTCAGAGGAGAAACACTTAAGGCTGAGAGTGAAGCAGCTGATCTGTGGCAGCCTAAATGGAATGAGAATCAGACTGTCCTTGCCGCAGCTATACATACCCCAGACAGGGACACTGGTCCCCTGGAAGGCGCAGAAGCTTGGAGCTGGAGTTTAGGAACTGTGGGGCAATCCCAGGGTGAGGGCTGCTGTTGACGGCAGAGACACAGGCTGAGGGGCCGTGAGGGAGGAGTCTGTGGTGAGAAATGCCTGTGGAGGAAAGCCAGGCAGCCATGGAATGCAAGGCAATACTACTGAGTTACACCTAGAGGGTGGAGCCATCACCACAGCCCTCTCTCCCCACATGGCAGCATCAGCACAGAAAAACAGAGAGGCTGGCCCATCAAGTGCATGATACACTGAACTACAGAGTGGGACCCCACCCAGTGTGCTCCTGTGAGTGACTGGTGCGCCAAAATACAGAGTAGGACCCCACCCAGGGGGGCCCTCTATGTGCCTGACGTGGAGAACAACAGAAAAGGACCCTAGGCAAGGGAGTCCTCTAAGTTCATGAATGGATGGAGCCACAGAGAAAGAGTATCTAAAGAGGTCTTCTGATCAGCTACCAGAGGCTTGAAAAAAGACTCTGATAGGGCCATAACTCCTGTGGCTGAGGCAGTCCATGTCCTCGCACACTTGGTGCTGCCAAGGTCTGTGGGACCTAAGCAGATGAGCCACCTTCATGCTCAACCCTCAATGGGCAGAGCTGCCACAGGAAAAAAAGTCTTGCATCTATGAACATTGCTTTGGTTGTGTCCAACTCTTTTTGACCCTGTGGACTGTGGGTTGCCAGGCTTCTCTGTCAGGGGGGTTCTCCAAGTGAGAATACTGGAGTATACTGGCCTACAGTGGTTGTTATACCCTTCTAGAACACTATATTCCTGCTGCCCTACACACCCACTCCCCGAATACTTGGTGATGCCAGAGCCCCTAAGACCCAAGCAGCTGCACCACCTCCATGCCTGGCCCTCACAGGGGCAAACCCAAGCCCTCCAGGGCAGCCTCATGAGCAAACCCCAGTGAAAGACCCACATGCAGTGGTGGAAGTAAAACCACAGTTGAAACCCAGGGGAAAGTGTGGCTAAGGCAGAAGACCAAAAATGTTCCAATCAGCTGTATAAGCTACAGATTCAATTAACATGATTAACTAGGCAGATTCTGTGCCTAAGGAATATAAAAAAGGTCACTGAGAGCTCCCACAAAAGAAAACGCACTAGTTCTGACAGCTGTGAACATTTGAGGCAAGAACACACAGGAGTAGGACCAAATGAGAGTCTGAGCTGCCCTACAGCAGATTCAGAGACCAGAGCAATGTTGAGGGCATCTCAGAGAGGTAAGGTGAACTGTGACTCCCAGAGAGGGAAAGGATGCTAACAGCAGATACTCAATGAAGACATTTATTATTCCTATATTTTGATTAGCTCTGTAGTTTCTTTTGGATTCCGCACCCACTGCCACCACGTTTTTTCCTCCCTCTACTGTAGTTGTCATTTTTACTAGCACTATGAAATCTAATTAAGCTTTTGAGTTTTTTTTTTTTCAATCACAATCACACTTTTTTATTGCTGTTATAAACCTCTGGGTCTACACTGGCCTTTTGCAGTTTTGTGGTGTCTTCTTTTCTTTTCTTCCTCTTTTTGTAATTTTAGTTTAAAAAATTTTTAAACCTATTACTTTTCTACATTTATTCCTTTGTTTGCCTTTCCTATTGTTCTTTTCCCTTTGAACTTAATCTTTTATATATATATCTATATATATATAAATCTTTTTTATCTACCTCTATTTAACTTTGCATTTCTATTCTTTCTTTCCTTTCTTTATCTCACCATATTTGTTAGTTTTATTCTCATTGTTTTATTCCCCAGTTGGTACCTTGCTTTAGTTTTGCTGTCCAGTTTGTGCTTTAGTTAGTTTTGTTCTAAACTGATAGATATCATTTTTGGTTTCCTTTGTTCAACAGGTCATTCTACTGGAATGTTTGATTTTGCTTATGCGTGTATATGTATATTCCACTATGTTAACTAATTTTTGCTTGATTTTATAACTGGCATTTGTGTGGCGTTCATCTTTGGTTTATCATTTTGGGTATTTGTTTTAATATCATTGAGCACCATAAAAAAACCACCTATGGAATCTCTGTTCCTGGCCAGAGATCAAGCCCTGCACCTTCAGAGCAGAAGCACTGACCCCAAGACCCTAGACTACCAGAGAACTCCTAACCCTAGGGAGTATCACATAGTCAGAGCTCCCACAAAGGAAACAACCTGAATACAAGACCTGGCATCACCCAACCAGCAGTAGTACCCTGTGCAGGATGCCTGATTAAAAAAATAAACAAAACAATACAAGCCCAGTCATCAGCAGACAGGAGTAGCCCCTCACTCAGCCTCGCCCATCAGGAAAAACAAACAGCGCAAATCTCACCCTATACAAAGCTTAAACAAACCACTGGACCAATCTTAGGAGGGCAGAAACCAAAACTAAGAAAGAATTCAACCTTGAAGCCTGGGAAAAGGAGATCTCAAACACAATATGTTAAAAAAAAATGAAAAGGCAGAGAAATACTGCACAAATGAACAAACTAGAAACACAAAAATCCAAACAAATGAAGGGGAAATAGGCAACCTACCTGAAAAAGAATTCAGAATAATGATAGTAAACATGATCAAAAACCTTGAAAACAGAATGGAGAAAACGGAAGAATGAATTAACAAAGACCTAGAAGAATAAAAGAATAAACATACAGAGACAAACTATACAATTCCTGAAATTAAAAACACTTTAGAAGGAATCAATAGCAGAATATCTGGAGTAGAAGAATGGATCAGTGAGCTGGAAGATAAACTTGTGGAAATAACTTGTGAAGAGCAGAATAAAGTAAAAAGAATGAAAAGAACTGAGGATAGTCTCAGAAACTTCTGGGAAAATATCAAACACACCAGCATGCAAATAATAGGAGTCCCAGAAGAAGAGAAAAGTAAATGGAATGAGAAAATTTTTGAAGAGACTACATTGGAAAATTTCCCCAACATGGAAAAGGAAATAGTTAATCAAATTCAAGAAGAGGTGCAAAGAGTCCTACACAAGGAGAAACACACCTAGACACATACTAATCAAACTAAAAATTATTAAACACAAGGAAAGAATATTAAAAGCAGCAAGGGAGAAGCAACAAGTAACACAGAAGTGAAACACCATATGTTTTAGCAGCTGAACTTTCAGCAGAAACTTTGCAGCCCAGAAGAGAATGGCAGGATATATTTAATGTACTAAGAAGGACCATTCAGGTATGACTTAAATCCCTTATGACTATAATGTGGAAGTGAGAAATAGATTTAAGGGACTAGATCTGATAGACAAGAGTGCCTGATGAACTATGGACAGAAGTTGGTGACATTGTACAGGAGACAGGAATCAAGATCAATGCCAAGAAAAAGAAATGCAAAAAAGCAAAATGACTGTCTGAGCAAGCCTTACAAACTGTGAAAAGAAGGGAAGCAAAAAGCAAAGGAGAAAAGGAATGATATACCCATTTAAACGCAGAGTTCCAAAGAATAGCAAAGAGAGATAAGAAAGCCTTCCTCAGCCATCAATGCAAAGAACTAGAGGAAAACAACAGAATGGGAAAGACTAGAGATCTCTTCAAGAAAATNGCAAGGGGATCTGGGTGTTCTTTGGAATGAATGATGCTAAAGCTGAAACTCTAGTACTTTGGCCACCTTATGTGAAGAGTTGACTCATTGGAAAAGACTCTGATGCTGGGAGTGATTGGGGGCAGGAGGAGAAGGGGATGACAGAGGATGAGATGGCTGGATGGCATCACCGACTCGATAGATGTGAGTTTGAGTGAACTCTGAGCTGGTGATGGACAGGGAGGCCTGGCGTGCTGCGATTCATGGGGTCACAAAGAGTTGGACACGATTGAGTGAGTGACTGAACTGAACTGAACTGAACTGATAGGAAAAATGGATAGAGAAGAAAATATTCACTGTTGTTAACTATACATGTGAAGAAAGGAGACTTTTTTTTTACTTTATTCCTTGGGCTTTCCCATTTTTCCTACATTATTTTCCACATTAAATGTACATTGAATGATGCATATGTAATTTTCTACATTTAACACCTGGGCTTCCCAGGGGGCGCTAGTAGTAAAGAACCCACCTGCCAGTGTGGGAGACGCAAGAGACATGGGTTTGATCCTTGGGTCAGGAAGATTCCCTGGAGTTAGGAAAAACCCCACTCCAGTATTCTTGTCTGGAAAATTCCATGGGTAGAGAGCCTGGCAGGTTATAGTCCACGGGGCCACAAAGAGTTGGACGTAATAGACTGACTGAGCATGTACACACATACACATACACACACAAAACACAGTATCTCACTACTTTTCCCTCTAAATTTCCAGCATCCTCCAACCATAAATGAGTAAAACAGAAAGAGAACTGCTTGAAAAAAAAGCTTTACTTAAATGTGCTACCATATAAAATATTATAGTCTCACACTCTCAGGAAAACTATGAGTGGCAAACTTAACAAATTTTATTTGAAATACCTCTAAAAATAGAGGAATTTATCTTAGGGGGAGGCTTGCTCTGACAAAGTGGAGTAAACCATTAGAAGAAGGACTTCCAGTGAAATCAGTGAAAGACCAAGGCAGGATTACAATGAAAGGCAGTTCAGACCTCAGCAACCCCAGAGACCTGAGACAGTAGCTGGAAAAGCAAACTTTTAAAAATTGCCTTAAGTCAACTACCTTTTTGGGGAAAATGTGATGCATAAACTTTTAAAGGGAGAAAAATCAGAAGACAGAAAAGATTACTTTGGTCATTATCTGTGACCTACCTTGAAGTCCACAGTGGTGTTTTTTTGTTTTTGTTTTTAGTGGGGAGTGTGTGTTGGGGGCAGGTGGGGGTGGTTTGCAACGTGTGGGATCTTACTTCCCCAACCAGGGACTGAACCTACATCATTTGCACTGGAAGCATGGAATCTTAACTACTGGACTGCCAGGAAAGTCCCCACAGTGGCCTACTGCAGATGGCTAGGCAAACTGAATGTGATCAATCAGACCCAGGGGTCACGGTTCTTCTGAAATAAATTTTACTTCTCTGAAATTTAATGAGTATTATTAAAGATTTAATAAATTTTCTTTCTACTAATTATTTCTGTGTAATTTTCATAATTCTCAAGGAAATTTTTCCCACAGTAAACATTTTATTTTAAAAAATTATTGCACTAGAGTTCTCCTGACTACTAATTATATGTCAGCACCTAAGTTTACAACTGGAAGTCAGTCAACACATTCTTTCCTCTTACAGCGCTGTGTGCTTAGCTGCTCAGTCATGTCTGACTCTTTGCGACTCCATGGACTGTAGTCCACCAAGCTCCTCTGTCCATGGGGATTCTCTATGCACAAATACTGGAGTGGGTTTCCATGCCCTCCTCAGGGGATCTTCCCAACCCCAGAATTGAACTGAGGTCTCCTGCATAGCAGGTGAATTCTTACCAGCTGAGTTACCCAAGGATTTTCCATAAAACACTTCAAGACCGATCCCAGTCTCTGATTTTCTGGCATTCCTTACTCACCTGCCTGAGATAGAGAAAAAAACTTGAATACTGTCCAGCTTCAGGAAGGTATGAAAGAAAAACAGTGATGCAGATTAGCAAAATGGTAGAATCTTTTCCAACTTTCTTCAGTGACTAGAAATAAGCAGAAACAGAAACATAAAAAGCAAATAGATACTGATGTCACTGATATTCTTGGATATTAGCGTCACTGTTTTTTTTATTTCTTAAGGTGGATAACAAAAGATGAATGGATTAAAAAAGGAAGTGGGCCTTAACATTAAATCTATTACCACCTCTCAGGACATTGCAAGTCCTAATTTCAGAGGTATATATTTCATATATTACAGTCTCTTCTCTTTTTCAAAAAAATATTTTTGCTCATCTTTGTTAACAATACTGGTTCACATACTGAAACAGACCCTGGACATACTATGAACAGACTCTGAAAAATAAAAAAAAAAACACACTGCTACAGAACCTTTTAAGAAAATCTCATCTCTTTTCACTCATAATAAAACTCCTTTAAAGCCACAAACATTACATGGTTTTCATTACACATAAATTTATTCTTTAAAATGTTAATAATAAATTTGCCCACATAATTGGCAGAAAAATAAATGTGCTCCAGGCATGGGGCACGATTCTCTGACTAGTAACAACTTTTCAATATACTTATGCCCAAAATCCTTATACCCTTTTCTACACAGGATGTCTGAGTAGACCAAAAGGTGCACCAAAAGCGCATCTCGTCTCTCATGTTAACTACATACTTGAGTTCAGTCATTCAGTCGTGTCCAACTCGTAAGAATGATCAATTTTATATATTCTTTGGTGTACAGTTCACCTCTGTCCCTTATTTTCAATTAAATTTTTTCTATTTTTACTAGAGGAAAAAAATAAACCAGCAACTGCTAGGATGCTTGAATCTGCAGAAATGCACTTTTATTTGCATGGTTTAGAAAGATATTTAGGAAAGTGTTTTCATGTTTTTATTTACCGCAAAAGGGTCTGCTTGTTTCCAAGAAATCCGGGCTCCCCAGGAGAGAGGTCTCATTTTCTCTGGCAAAGATTCTGGAACAGCCAACAAGATGAAGCAGATGTCTAGAAGAGCTACCACTGTGGCTACTAGCACAACAACGCTGTCTCCATAACTGGCAGAAAGGTACGCTCCAATGGCTGGGCTGCTAACCAGACTGGCTGCAAAAGTGGCTGAGACCTATGAAGAAAGAACACTCTCACCCAGGGTTGCATCTACAGCAGGTGTGCACTTACATTCCTGTTTCCAACCAGGGTCCCACAGGTGCATATCTAAAACCATCCTTCTCTAACTTTAAAAATACAAAAGGACTGTATTCCATACAACTTTTAAGAATGAAAAGTAATTTTCTTTTAAGAATATTAACTAATTAGTTATTGACTAATTTGAATAACTTTCTAATTCTTGTAGCTTTCTAGAAGTTACTCTAGAAAGATACACGAATAAAAAATGATTTATTTAGAAATAAAAATTGTAAAATCTTCTCCACAAATAAACCATACATATTTTAATATTCTGTAATTAGGGAACAGGGATACAGAGAGAAAGGAACAAAAAAGTTTTTGCAGGGTTGATAACAAAATCTACAAATTACTCAGAAACTAGGCTTGATTTCATCTTCCAAAACTGTGCACTGTTTCACCATTTCATTAGCACTTACTGGGGGTGGAAATCCCTGGCAGTCTTAGAAAAAGCTATATAGCAACAACAAAAATCCAAAATGATTGAAGAAGACCTCAAGGGCTTTGTAATTAGAGAAATCCCTGGGCTAGGAGTTTCTGTCATGCTGTCACCCCCAACGTCCTAATACCAAAGACCACTGAGTCAACTGATCACACTTACAACTTGAATACATATAAGCATGTAGAAGGCTCTCTTTATTTTGAAATGTAGTCTGAATGTTCAGAAGCTTAAGTGGACAGCCTCCAAATTATAACCAGACTGAGTGTGAAAAGCACATTTGTAAGCTGGGCATCTAAACTTCTAATGGATTTTAATAGCAACTATAGAAATCATTAACTATGACTGAAATTATGACTCCTGGGTAACCAATGATATTCTTCCTTTATCCATAACCCCCAAGTGACTGTAAAAATACAATGTATTGAAAATTAGTATTATACTAAAATTATAAAAGCCAAAAGTTAAAAATTTCTGGGGGAAAAAAGGAAGTACATAGAATTCCAATTTGAGGAATAGGAATTCCTTGCCTGGTTCAATAATTATTGGGTATTTATATGTGTTAGAAAAATAAGAAAACAGAGCTCCTGCCCTTAATTACATAGCATTCCAAGTGTAAAGAACTAAAGATCATGGAGCATACAAACATCTCAGTATTTGTCAAAAGGACATTTTNTGGAATCACACTATATATGGTTCTGGGTGGGCTCTTTCATTTAGCATAACATTTTCAAAGTTCACCCATCTTGTAGCATGTATCAGTGCTTCATTGCTTTTTATTGCCAAAAAAAAAAAAACAAAACCCAACAAATCTTCACACTGCATTGTACACATGTATCATGTTTGTTGATCCAATTCATCAGTTAATAGGCAGATAGGCTGCTTCTACTTTGCTTCTACTTTTTGGCTATACGAATAATTTTTGTGAAGAGTTTTTGTACAGATAGGTGTTTTCAATTCTCTTGGCTATATACCTAGAAACAGATTTGCTGGGAACCCTATGCTGGACACTTTGAGGAATCACCAGGCTCTTTTCCACAGTAGCTACCTCATTTTACATTCCCACCAGCATGTATGAGGGTTGCCATTTCTCCATATCCTAGGTTGTTGTTTCTTTTTTATTACCACTTTCTTAGCAGATGTGTTTGATTTCCTTGATGGGTAATGATGTTAGCCATCCTCTCATGTGCTTATTAGCCATTTGTATATTTTTCTTGAAGAAATATGTATTCAAAATCTTTTGCCTACTTTTTTAGTTGAGTTATATGTCTTTTTATTGTTAAATAGTTTTAAATATATACTGGATATTAAATTTCTTATAAAATAGATGATTTATAAGTAAACAATTTAAACTAAAAATATATATGTGTGTTAATTATATGTGAGCTCTAAAACATGAGCCTAAATACAGAATAACAGAATTATTCAGATTTAACTGTTGTTGATGGTGATATAAACATATGTAGAGTTGGACTGTGAAGAAATCTGAGTGCCGAAGAATTGCTGCTTTTGAACTGTGGTGTTGGAGAAGACTCTGAGAGTCCCTTGAACTGCAAGGGGATCTGGGTGTTCTTTGGAATGAATGATGCTAAAGCTGAAACTCTAGTACTTTGGCCACCTTATGTGAAGAGTTGACTCATTGGAAAAGACTCTGATGCTGGGAGTGATTGGGGGCAGGAGGAGAAGGGGATGACAGAGGATGAGATGGCTGGATGGCATCACCGACTCGATAGATGTGAGTTTGAGTGAACTCTGAGCTGGTGATGGACAGGGAGGCCTGGCGTGCTGCGATTCATGGGGTCACAAAGAGTTGGACACGATTGAGTGAGTGACTGAACTGAACTGAACTGAACTGATAGGAAAAATGGATAGAGAAGAAAATATTCACTGTTGTTAACTATACATGTGAAGAAAGGAGACTTTTTTTTTACTTTATTCCTTGGGCTTTCCCATTTTTCCTACATTATTTTCCACATTAAATGTACATTGAATGATGCATATGTAATTTTCTACATTTAACACCTGGGCTTCCCAGGGGGCGCTAGTAGTAAAGAACCCACCTGCCAGTGTGGGAGACGCAAGAGACATGGGTTTGATCCTTGGGTCAGGAAGATTCCCTGGAGTTAGGAAAAACCCCACTCCAGTATTCTTGTCTGGAAAATTCCATGGGTAGAGAGCCTGGCAGGTTATAGTCCACGGGGCCACAAAGAGTTGGACGTAATAGACTGACTGAGCATGTACACACATACACATACACACACAAAACACAGTATCTCACTACTTTTCCCTCTAAATTTCCAGCATCCTCCAACCATAAATGAGTAAAACAGAAAGAGAACTGCTTGAAAAAAAAGCTTTACTTAAATGTGCTACCATATAAAATATTATAGTCTCACACTCTCAGGAAAACTATGAGTGGCAAACTTAACAAATTTTATTTGAAATACCTCTAAAAATAGAGGAATTTATCTTAGGGGGAGGCTTGCTCTGACAAAGTGGAGTAAACCATTAGAAGAAGGACTTCCAGTGAAATCAGTGAAAGACCAAGGCAGGATTACAATGAAAGGCAGTTCAGACCTCAGCAACCCCAGAGACCTGAGACAGTAGCTGGAAAAGCAAACTTTTAAAAATTGCCTTAAGTCAACTACCTTTTTGGGGAAAATGTGATGCATAAACTTTTAAAGGGAGAAAAATCAGAAGACAGAAAAGATTACTTTGGTCATTATCTGTGACCTACCTTGAAGTCCACAGTGGTGTTTTTTTGTTTTTGTTTTTAGTGGGGAGTGTGTGTTGGGGGCAGGTGGGGGTGGTTTGCAACGTGTGGGATCTTACTTCCCCAACCAGGGACTGAACCTACATCATTTGCACTGGAAGCATGGAATCTTAACTACTGGACTGCCAGGAAAGTCCCCACAGTGGCCTACTGCAGATGGCTAGGCAAACTGAATGTGATCAATCAGACCCAGGGGTCACGGTTCTTCTGAAATAAATTTTACTTCTCTGAAATTTAATGAGTATTATTAAAGATTTAATAAATTTTCTTTCTACTAATTATTTCTGTGTAATTTTCATAATTCTCAAGGAAATTTTTCCCACAGTAAACATTTTATTTTAAAAAATTATTGCACTAGAGTTCTCCTGACTACTAATTATATGTCAGCACCTAAGTTTACAACTGGAAGTCAGTCAACACATTCTTTCCTCTTACAGCGCTGTGTGCTTAGCTGCTCAGTCATGTCTGACTCTTTGCGACTCCATGGACTGTAGTCCACCAAGCTCCTCTGTCCATGGGGATTCTCTATGCACAAATACTGGAGTGGGTTTCCATGCCCTCCTCAGGGGATCTTCCCAACCCCAGAATTGAACTGAGGTCTCCTGCATAGCAGGTGAATTCTTACCAGCTGAGTTACCCAAGGATTTTCCATAAAACACTTCAAGACCGATCCCAGTCTCTGATTTTCTGGCATTCCTTACTCACCTGCCTGAGATAGAGAAAAAAACTTGAATACTGTCCAGCTTCAGGAAGGTATGAAAGAAAAACAGTGATGCAGATTAGCAAAATGGTAGAATCTTTTCCAACTTTCTTCAGTGACTAGAAATAAGCAGAAACAGAAACATAAAAAGCAAATAGATACTGATGTCACTGATATTCTTGGATATTAGCGTCACTGTTTTTTTTATTTCTTAAGGTGGATAACAAAAGATGAATGGATTAAAAAAGGAAGTGGGCCTTAACATTAAATCTATTACCACCTCTCAGGACATTGCAAGTCCTAATTTCAGAGGTATATATTTCATATATTACAGTCTCTTCTCTTTTTCAAAAAAATATTTTTGCTCATCTTTGTTAACAATACTGGTTCACATACTGAAACAGACCCTGGACATACTATGAACAGACTCTGAAAAATAAAAAAAAAAACACACTGCTACAGAACCTTTTAAGAAAATCTCATCTCTTTTCACTCATAATAAAACTCCTTTAAAGCCACAAACATTACATGGTTTTCATTACACATAAATTTATTCTTTAAAATGTTAATAATAAATTTGCCCACATAATTGGCAGAAAAATAAATGTGCTCCAGGCATGGGGCACGATTCTCTGACTAGTAACAACTTTTCAATATACTTATGCCCAAAATCCTTATACCCTTTTCTACACAGGATGTCTGAGTAGACCAAAAGGTGCACCAAAAGCGCATCTCGTCTCTCATGTTAACTACATACTTGAGTTCAGTCATTCAGTCGTGTCCAACTCGTAAGAATGATCAATTTTATATATTCTTTGGTGTACAGTTCACCTCTGTCCCTTATTTTCAATTAAATTTTTTCTATTTTTACTAGAGGAAAAAAATAAACCAGCAACTGCTAGGATGCTTGAATCTGCAGAAATGCACTTTTATTTGCATGGTTTAGAAAGATATTTAGGAAAGTGTTTTCATGTTTTTATTTACCGCAAAAGGGTCTGCTTGTTTCCAAGAAATCCGGGCTCCCCAGGAGAGAGGTCTCTTTTTCTCTGGCAAAGATTCTGGAACAGCCAACAAGATGAAGCAGATGTCTAGAAGAGCTACCACTGTGGCTACTAGCACAACAACGCTGTCTCCATAACTGGCAGAAAGGTACGCTCCAATGGCTGGGCTGCTAACCAGACTGGCTGCAAAAGTGGCTGAGACCTATGAAGAAAGAACACTCTCACCCAGGGTTGCATCTACAGCAGGTGTGCACTTACATTCCTGTTTCCAACCAGGGTCCCACAGGTGCATATCTAAAACCATCCTTCTCTAACTTTAAAAATACAAAAGGACTGTATTCCATACAACTTTTAAGAATGAAAAGTAATTTTCTTTTAAGAATATTAACTAATTAGTTATTGACTAATTTGAATAACTTTCTAATTCTTGTAGCTTTCTAGAAGTTACTCTAGAAAGATACACGAATAAAAAATGATTTATTTAGAAATAAAAATTGTAAAATCTTCTCCACAAATAAACCATACATATTTTAATATTCTGTAATTAGGGAACAGGGATACAGAGAGAAAGGAACAAAAAAGTTTTTGCAGGGTTGATAACAAAATCTACAAATTACTCAGAAACTAGGCTTGATTTCATCTTCCAAAACTGTGCACTGTTTCACCATTTCATTAGCACTTACTGGGGGTGGAAATCCCTGGCAGTCTTAGAAAAAGCTATATAGCAACAACAAAAATCCAAAATGATTGAAGAAGACCTCAAGGGCTTTGTAATTAGAGAAATCCCTGGGCTAGGAGTTTCTGTCATGCTGTCACCCCCAACGTCCTAATACCAAAGACCACTGAGTCAACTGATCACACTTACAACTTGAATACATATAAGCATGTAGAAGGCTCTCTTTATTTTGAAATGTAGTCTGAATGTTCAGAAGCTTAAGTGGACAGCCTCCAAATTATAACCAGACTGAGTGTGAAAAGCACATTTGTAAGCTGGGCATCTAAACTTCTAATGGATTTTAATAGCAACTATAGAAATCATTAACTATGACTGAAATTATGACTCCTGGGTAACCAATGATATTCTTCCTTTATCCATAACCCCCAAGTGACTGTAAAAATACAATGTATTGAAAATTAGTATTATACTAAAATTATAAAAGCCAAAAGTTAAAAATTTCTGGGGGAAAAAAGGAAGTACATAGAATTCCAATTTGAGGAATAGGAATTCCTTGCCTGGTTCAATAATTATTGGGTATTTATATGTGTTAGAAAAATAAGAAAACAGAGCTCCTGCCCTTAATTACATAGCATTCCAAGTGTAAAGAACTAAAGATCATGGAGCATACAAACATCTCAGTATTTGTCAAAAGGACATTTTTATTTTTATTTTTTTTTAATACTTTATTCTACTTTACAATACTGTATTGGTTTTGCCATACATTGACATGAATCAGCCATAGGTGTATACAATCTCCCAATGCCGAAGCCCCCTCCCACCCCACACCATCTCCCCGGATCATCCCCTACACCGGCCCCAAGCATCCTGTATCCTGTATTGAACACAGACTGGGGCTTCGTTTCCCATGATAGTACAAATGTTTCAGTGCCATTCTCCCAAATCATCCCACCTTCCCCCTCTCCCTCAGAGGCCAAAAGTCCGTTCTATACAAAAGGACATTTTTAATTATTCTGTATCTGTAAGGTAGCTTGCAAACTTTTTTTCTTTTTTCTTTTTCAGGTTTATCATCTCAACATCTAACACACAGAGTTAAATGTAAAGGTTAGTCATTGGCCAAACCCTGAGTCCTATGATCCAGTCCAGGCAGCCTTATGGCCTGGAGGGCATACTTCAGCAGAGCACTCCTCTAAGTAACTTCCCTCAACATACCTACGACCAGGCATTATTATAACTGGCATTTTACAGATGAAGAACTGAGCTACAGATAGGGAAACTAAGTCATGATCACTTTGGTTCTAGAATTCTTTCTCTCTGAAATCCTTCCTTAAATACTACTGCTTAGCACAGCAGCTTTGTGAGGGATTTTTCTGATGAAGGCAAAAGAACAAAAATCTAATAAAACTGAAGATTCCTGCAATGTTGAGAAAAGCTTCACAAGTGTGATAAATGAGGCTTCTGGCACCCCTCAACTCTGCCAACCACCCCTCAAAAGCCCACCTTGAACATCCTGCCTTCTTTGAAGCTTTCCTATCTGTTTCTCCCTCTGTCCTCCTCCACAGCATTCAGGAGATGTCCCTGTGTTAGGACATGACATGAGAAACATTCAGGGGTGGTAGGAAGAAGGAAGGAAGGAGAAGCAAGTAGTAGCTAGAGGGCAAGTGGCTTGGAGAAGTTTTTAAACTACTGATGTCTAAAGTCAACAAACCAAAAATGACTTTTGTGTTTTGTGGAACAACAGTAACTGGCATATATGTCCATCACTGAGCCATACAATTATTCATCCAGTCAACACTGAATGACTGCTTACTGTTATTTCAGGAAGTGGAATTTAACAGAAAGAATAAGACTCAGGAGAGAAGTAACCTGAGTTTCTGGCATTCAGTCCCTCTCCAACCATTCAACAATCCAGTCAGGTTACCTTTCTTCTTCCATCTTCTTACTATAAACATTTCAAACACAGGAGAGTTGAAAGAAGAACAAAATGTACACTAAAGGGGAGCAAAATAAGCTACCCCAAAATGTGCCACTTTGGCATGTGGACTGTTTCAAGCAGAAGGCAATTATGACCCAGCAGACTCAGGCAAAGCTTTTTACCTTTCCCAGAATAGCCTACTGCAGTCCATAGGGTCTAAGAGTCAGACACGACTGAGTGACTGAACTTAGCTGATAACAACCTAAAAGAGCTTAGGAAGGAGGCCTATACCAAGAAATACTGGTAAATACTAGATAACTTTTTTACATTAGATACTAAATACTAAAGATAACTTTTTGTATTAAAAGATAATACTATGATAAAGATACTAAGTACTAAAGATAACTTTTTATATTAGAAAGACTTACCTACATGTAATGGCAAACATTTGATTTGCTCTCCTTGTCTTCCTGTTATTATCTTCCTCCCCTTTGAAGTCCCAGACCCCTATAGTCTTTCTCCTTAGCTCAGGATGGTATATAAGCTTCACTCACTGACAGTCCTTGAGCCTCTCACATCTTTGTGAGACTCCTACACATATGAAATTAAATTTTTTTTCTCCTATTAATCTATCTTTGGTTTTAGTTGCTAAATCATGTCTCACTCTTGCAACTCCATGGACTGTAGCCCACTAGGCCCCTCAGGATTCCTGAGGTAATAATACTGGAGTGGGTTGCCATTTTGTTCTACAGGTTCTCCCCAACTTTATGTCAATTTAATTATTTTGCTCACTCTTCCCTAGTGGCTCAGCTGGTAAAGAATTTGCCTGCAATGCGTGAGAACTGAGTTTAATCCCTGGGTTGGGAAGATCCCCTGGAGAAGGGAAAGGTTACCCCACTCCAGTATTCTGGCCTGGAGAATTCAATGGATTGTATAGTCCATGGAGTCGCAAAGAGTTGGACACAACTGAGCGACTTTCACTCCCTTAACTCAAAGAACCTAAAAGGGAAGAAGGGAAAAGTTTCCCTGTTCATATACACATACCCTAAGAAGTTCACACATTGAACACATGCCCACAAATGCTCAACTGTCATTTGCCCCATTGAACCACTTAACTATTTCTCAAGGCTGTGACACTCTGACCTAAATGGCTTCAGACTGCCATCTTTTATAGGTCTTTCTTCTCCTATATAATCACAATGCCAATATCTTGCCTAAGAAAATTAGAAGTGACTTTCTAATGTTCAATTATCCCAAAAAGGTCTCCTATAACTTTTGTTATTGACTCAACAACTATTTCCTGAATGAATGTAGTCCTTTTTCTGTAGTACTACATTCCAAATAAGTGTCTGAGTCATACAACCTGCAATACAGTGATAATGAATTAACATAACTGAGGTTCTATCACCTCTCCAGTTCTAATTAGGTGCACAGAGATCTATGATTGCAGCAACTGTTTACTGTTTATGGTTCCTCAAGAGATTAGCTAACAAGAAATAAATCAAACCAAATTTAAAAAAACTTTGCAAGTGACAACTCACATATCCTGCCAATCTTCCAATACTGAAACCAAAGGATAAATCAGCAGCAATTTCTACCTTGCTGTTTTTAGTTTCTCACAAGTCTCCTTTTTTATTCAACTGTTTTGGATTTTCTTTACATAATTAACACTATTTTAATAAAAGTTCACTTTCTAGTAAATTTTTAGTAGAATGTTTATTATTTCTCTGGTTAAAAACCATAATCTATTATCTTACCCATCCATAAGCAGTACTTCGCTCATGTTCTTGAGTGACATCAGCTACATAGGCAAATATCACAGAGAACGTGACTGAGAAGACTCCAGATATGGAAATCATTGCAAAATACCACCTATAAAAAGATGATTTTAAGCATTCATGAGAGAAGTAGTGTATATACACTTTTATAATCAAAAACAAAGATATCATGTAAAGGTTATAAACCAAAATATAAATTGCAAAAATACATGTATATTTAAAGATATAAAGGACAACTAATAAAATTATAATCAAGATGGAGAGGAAGTAGAAACATACCAATATTGTCATTGCTCAAGGGGTGTCAGTACATGCAGTTTAAAAAATGGAAAAGTAGGAGTATGTAGTAAAGTTAGTTTTAATGGTAGCCAGAACAGAAATTAAAACTTTCTAAATTTCTGAGTTTTAGCTGAGAAAAATACATATATACAAAAGCAGGAAGCATTTTAAAAATATAAGACAAAAAATTTCTACCATATAAAATAAATGCTTAACAAAAATCTAGTTAAAATATTAGCGAACAGAATTTCATAGGACAAAATGTAGTATTTTAATTCTAGGATGTAATGATTTCAATATTAGAAATCTATTAATATAATTAATCATGGTAATAGATTTAAGGAGAAAATTCAGATCATTTCCACTGATACTAATGGCATCAAAACTTGATATTCCCTTGATTTAAAACAAAGAAAATCTCTAAACAAAATAGGAACTAGTATTTTTCAACCCAAAAGCTTGTTTGATACTCAACGATGAAACATAAAATTTCCTTCATATACATGAGGAAGATAGATCCATAATCATCACTTTTATTTAACAATAATAAAAGATTTTTATTTTAAAGCAGCTGCATGACAACTGAAGAGAAGAGGTAAAATCATTTTAAGATTCTAAAGACAAAAATTGTAAGATATTGAGAGGACACTGAAAAAAAAACAAAAAACCTAATGCATCAGAAAAGCAGGACTTGTTCTTGAACAGAAAGAATCAATATCAAAAAGTATTTTATAAAAATCTATCTGGTAGGAACCAAAATGATTCCTTATAGGTACCCAACACATTTAGAACATGACAAATATTGACATAAAATTCCTATCAGATAACCAAATGAGAGTATTTACATTGAGTATCCCCCAAATCTATCAGTTGCATTTAAACCCGAAATGACTGAAACACAAAAGACCCTTCCATTCTAAACTGTGTTATTCACATAGGAACAGCATCTCAGCAATAGGAATTCTGACCAAAATATCATTCTTTGGGCTCCATAAAAACTAAGTTACAAGTCAGGTACAAATTTCAACACATTTTTATTAACCAAATGACTTTGGTTATTACATGCTAATTATTCTCTATTTATCATGAAAAAATAAGATCAAATTAAAATTCACATTATGATTTAGAATAGGCTGCTGGACATAATAGGGTACACACTAAAGTGACTCCTGCCCCCTTTTAAAAAATTAATTTATTTTTGTCTGCACTGGGTCTTTGTTGCTGGATGCAGGCTTTCATGAGTTGTGGTGGGTGGGCTTCTCATTGTGGTGGCTTATTGTGGGGCACCAGCTCTAGGGCACGCAGGCGTCAATAGTTGTAGCACACTGGCCTACTTGCCCAGTGGCATGTGGAATCTTCCTAGGCCAGGGATCAAACTTGTGTCCCATGCACTGGCAGACAGAATTCCAACTGGACCATCAGGAAAACTGGACTCTTGACTTTGATGTAAACTATGTTCATGTCAGTCCCCTAGAACAGGGGTCCTCAACCCCCAGGCAGTGGACTGTGGCCTGTTAGGAAGTGGGCCACCCAGTGAGAGGTGAGCAAGAGAAGCTTCACTTGCTGTTCCCCATGGCTGCCCACTGCTCTCATTACACCCAGAAACACACACCCACCCCTCCTTGTCTGTGAAAAAACTGTCTTCCATGAAACGGGTGCCAAAAAGCTTAGAGACTGCTGCACGAGCTGACAAAACCAACACATTTTCAAAGTCAAATGAGCCACAATTGAGTGAGTACAGAGACGGTCTGCCCACCCCACCCACCCCCCGCCCAGGA
>SJYW01050351.1:98269-114766 GCA_006410735.1 Raphicerus campestris | reverse complement strand
GAGTGAGTACAGAGACTGTCTGCCCCCTCCCAGGACCCAATCATGTAACTTACCTCATGACAAAAACAACTGCCCTTAGAGATACCTTTTATTTCTTTTTCTTTACCTAAGTAACTATCTTAGACTTAATATCATGTCCTCATTTATAAAATGGGCATGATGGCAACTGCCTACTTGTTTTCAGTATTAGCAAAGAGTTCAAATGAAAATACAGGTACAATTGCTCTGCAAAGGTTGAAAAGTGCACTCTAGATGTATTGTCCATATGTGACTTCAAACAGCCAGTCATGATGGAGGGCCTAGTCACTCACCATGGACTGATTCTCATCAGTGGAATTGGGAAGCAGGTGAAGAAGACAGTAACAAGAAGAAAGGGCTTCCTTCCCCACACATCAGACAGTGCACCTATGAGTGGGGCACTCAAAAACGAGAGCAGACCCTGGAGAAGAAAGCAAAAGCAAGGGTCAAATTTATAATGTGATTCCCCCAATTACTTATAATTTTCATTTTCTAAATCAATTTCTAGATGCTCTAATTCATTTTAGTGGCTCTGAAACAGAATAATTTGTAACATTAAATACAACCTATTTTTTTTTTTTTAATTCTAACAAAATGTGTAAGCATGCTATTTGAGAGGGAAGAAAAGGATAAAAGCTTGTTTTCTGGGTGAAATTGGAAAAGTGAGGTGATGTGAACTATACATACAGCTGGCCCTTAATGTGAACACACACCAAAGGTATGGGAAGAAGCCAGACACTTAATTCATTTTATAAATACATATAGCATATCTATTACGTGCAAAGCTCTGAATTAAGTGGTGAAAGGAAAACACTCAGATGAATACATACCTTCTGTTTTCAAAGGGCTTGTAAGCTAACAGGGATAAACAGGATGAATGTGCATATACTAAATGTCCATAAAAAAACTGGATTCTATTTGTCTGATGAATTTAGGATCAGTTCAGTTCAGTTCAGTCGCTCAGTCGTGTGTGACTCTTTGCGACCCCATGAATTGCAGACGCCAGGCCTACCTGTCCATCACCAACTCCCAGAGTTCTCAGACTCATGTCCATCAAGTCAGTGATGCCATCCAGCCATCTCATCCTCTGTCGTCCCCTTCTCCTCCTGCCCCCAATCCCTCCCAGCATCAGAGTCTTTTCCAAGGAGTCAACTCTTCTCATGAGGTGGCCAAAGAACTGGAGTTTCAGCTTCAGCATCATTCCTTCCAAAGAAATCCCAGGGCTGATCTCCTTCAGAATGGACTGGTTGGATCTCCTTGCAGTCCAAGGGACTCTCAAGAGTCTTCTGCAACACCACAGTTCAAAAGCATCAATTATTCGGCGCTCAGCCTTCTTCACAGTCCAACTCTCACATCCATACATGACCACTGGAAAAACCATAGCCATGACTAGATGGACCTTTGTTGGCAAAGTAATGCCTCTGCTTTTGAATATGCTATCTAAGTTGGTCATAACTTTTCTTCCAAGGAGTAAGTGTCTTTTAATTTCATGGCTGTAGTCACCATCTGCAGTGATTTTGGTGCCCCCCCAAAATAAAGTCTGACACTGTTTCCACTGTTTCCCCATCTATTTCCCATGAATTTAGGACAGAGATAATGAAAAGTTGCACAAGAGTTGAGGCTAAAGGGAGGCAAGAGCACCACCACACATAAGCAAAGAAAGTAAAAAAAAACACTCACATTTATCACTTCCTCATAATTTGCTAGTCACTCAGCTGGCTGACCACTTCTATATCAATTTCTTTTTTGATGTCAGGGCCCTTTGAGGCGGCCACAGGCCTGCTTCTCAGACTCTGCTGGTGCCACTGTCCTCCCTTTAGATGCTATGCCTATATGCATGGCCACCACCACCTACGTTATAAATAGCTTTCCAATCTCTCTTCTGAGTTCTGTGTCTATAGTCAAATGGAATTTCCTACTTGGACATTTAACATGAACACTGTTCCCTATAAACCTGACCAACACCTACACTTCCCATCTTGGCTAAGAAGCTGTCCAAAGCTTCCCCATCATTCCTTCACTCCCCAAGGTGATTTTTCAGACCATTCTCTTATAATGACTTCTCTCTGTCTATCCCCCGCTGTGATGCATTTCAGCATTTCTTGCCTGGATTTAAATAAAAAAAAATCTTCTAATTGTTCCCTGCCCTTGGTTCTATTTCCTTTCAATCTGTCCTCCACATAATCCCAAGAGAAAGCTTGATGAGCTGCAGACTTCAGTCCTTTGATCCCTTGTTTAAAATCTCAACTGTGTAGAATTGAAATTCTTCAAGTGTTTGAACTCTGCTTTTAAATGCTAAAATTAAAAATGAGTGGTGTAAAACCAAGATAGATAAGAGTGGGGAGATGTTGATAAATAATGAAACTACATGATGAGTACATGGGTGTTTATTATCTTATTCTCTCCTTTTGTATATCTGAATTTTCATAATATATTTTAAAAAAAAATCTTCAGCACAGCATACAGATAGAACCCTTCAAAATCTAGTACCTAGCACACATCCTATGCTTTGGCTATATGCAATACTTCTTAGTTCTCTGAACATACTACATTCCTTTGTGCAAATGGGCATTTGCAAGGCCCTTGCTGTTCTTGTAGGCATTTTCCACACTTGGACCTGGTAAACTAGTAGTCATTCTTTTCAACTCTGGGCCAGGAGTGCCTCTTCCTCTATTTTCTTAGCTACTCAAATAGAATTAATCACACTGGTTTCTGGGGGGTGCAAAACAAATAACTCCTGTCCCCACCCTGGCACATATCTCTTCTATTGTAACTATAATACTCTATTACAATTACTTGTTATTTGTCTATCTCTTTATTAGATTAGAAATTGAGATTAAGGTTAGAGGAATGATTTTCTTTCATCTCTGTACCCTTGGTACCTACCACACAGTCTGGTGATAAAGGTTTGCAAAGAGGTTTGGTAACCTGAATAGAACTTTTACAAGGAAATCAACTCATGTTTCTAAGGCTGAGAAGAGAAACAACAGGATTCTAATCCCCTATCAGCCACTAGTAAACCCAGAGACAATGGGCCACGAGACAGGTAAACTGAAGCAAGGGGGAGGTAAGACTAAGACTCAGTGGAGGGGAGGTAAGCTTAGGAGAAAAGCATTTGACTCCTCTAAAATATTAATCTATGCCTATCCTTGGAAGAAAAGCTATGACAAAACTAGACAACATATTAAAAAGAAGAGACATTACTTTGCCAATAAAGCTATGGTTTTTCCAGTAGTCATGTATGCATGTGACAGTTGGACCATAAAGAAGGCTGAGCGCTGAAGAAGTGATGCTTTTGACCGTGGTGCTGGAGAAGACTCTTGAGAGTCCCCTGGACTGCAAGGAGATCAAACCAATCAATCCTAAAGGAAATCAATACTGAATATTCAATGGAGGAACTGATGCTGAAGCTGAAGCTCCAGTACTTTGGCCACCTGATGGGAAGAGCTGACTCATTAGAAAAGACCCTGATGTTGGGAAAGATTGAAGGCGGGAGAAGGGGATGACAGAGGACTATACGGTTGGATGATATCACTGACTCAATGGACATGAGTTTGAGCAAGCTCAGGGAGATGTTGATGGACAGGGAGGCCTGGCATGCTGCAGCCCATGGGATTGCAAAGAGTTGGACAAGACTGAGTGACTGAACAACAAGGCATCAAACCCTGTAATTTATAAGACACATTGTATTTCCAGCATTTGGTGTGTTTTTGCATCAAAAGAGTTAAATGATCTCTTTAAGAGCCAAACAACTACAGAAGCGGGGCTGAAATTCACGACCTGCAACATCAGTTTTATAAATTTAGAAAAGCAAATATTTTATGTTGCTTTAAAATTATCTAAAAATATCAAATACCTGAGTTTTTGGGTAGTATAGAACTGGTCAAGAAAAACATGGTAATAAATTTAAGAGGACAAAATAATATAAATAAGAATCATCACAAAAACAGTAACAAAATCTAAACACAAAGAACCCTGGAAAAATTTTTGGACAGTTCTGATTTTATATTTCATACAATAAGATATGGAATGCATGCCATTAAAACAAAGGACAAGAGAAGGCCAAGAATTAAAGTTTTATTTAAAATAATGCAGTTTAAAAAAAAAAAAAAGATACTATTATCTAGATTCTGGATTTCAATTGTAATTTAATCTGTTCATTAATTATTATTTTAAAATAATGCTCAGTGACAATTGTTGTTCAGTTGCGCAGTAGTGTCTGACTCTTTGTGACCCCATTAACTGCAGCCCACCAGGCTCCTCTATTTTACACCATCTCCCAGAGTTTGCTCAAACTCATGTCCATTGAAAAGATGATGCCATTTAACTATCTCATCCTCTGTCACCCCCTTCTCCTCCTGACCTCAATCTTTCAATCTACCATTCTCTGGTCACATATTTTAATTAACTGATCGATATATAACCTTGGTTTATGTGTATTTCTCTTGAAAGATGACTTATTTAATATGTAGGCTGCTGACTTAATAACACTGAAGTCTCAGCATCAGCACTATGACTCATGTCTGAATGAGGCTTATCTAACACAGTATTTTCTCCATAATGTATATCAACATCCCCCTACACTAAGAAACACTTAACAACACTGGCACTACACTTGAGGTCATTTTAAACGGAAAAACTGTCAACAAAAGGAACAAAAATGCAAGATGCATAGCACTAAATGGACTGCAAAATGGACATGCTCACAGTATGAGACCTAAAACAGAGTGTCCTTTGTCCAACCTCAGCTGGAAACATGCAGCTGGGCAACTCAGACTGCCTCCTCATGCCACACATGCATGAACATGAAAGCACTGTACTGACTCAGAGGCTGCAGATGAATTTAGTGAGTAGGCCGATTTTGCAAGTAAGAAATCTGGAAGTAACAAGGGCTGAATGTACTAGGCCATGCTATCAGGGTCCAGTGACTACTGGATAAAACATGGTGTGCAGAGTCCAGTGTGGACCAAGAATTAGTATGTCAGTTTTGTAAATTAGCTTCCCAGTCCAGTAGATTTTTAAGGTGGCATAATTAACTGGTCAGTAATCCTAACATGGCCTTCAGTTCACTTTAGTTGCTCAGTCGTGTCCAACTCTTTGTGACCCTCTGAAATGCAGCACACTAGGCTTCTGTGTCTATCACCAATTCCTAATGCTTGCTCAAACTCACATCCTCCGAGTCGGTGATGCCATCCAACCATCTCATCCTCTGTCATCCCCTTCTCCTGATTGCTGCCTTCAATCTTTCAGGGTCTTTTCCAGTGAGTCAGTCCTTTGCATCAGGTGGCCAAAGTATTGGAGTTTCAGCTTCAGCATCAGTCCTTCCAAAGAATATTCAGGACTGATTTCCTTTAGGACTGACTGGTTTGATCTCCTTGCAGTCCAAGGGACTCTCAAGAGTCTTCTCCAACACCACAGTTCAAAAGCATCAGTTCTTCAGCTCTCAGCTTTCTTTACAGTCCAACTCTCTCATCCATTCATGACTACTGGAAAAACCATAGCTTTGACTAGATGGACCTTTGTTGGCAAAGTGATGTCTCTGCTTTTTAATATGCTGTCTAGGTTAGTCATAGCTTTTCTTCCAAGGACCAAAAGTCTTTTAACTTCATGGCTGCATTCACCATCTGCAGTAATTCTGGAGCCCAAGAAAAGAAAGTCTCTCACTGTTTTCATTGTTTCTCCATCTATTTGCCATGAAGTGATGGGACCAGATGCCATAATCTTAGTTTTTTTGAATGTTGAGCTTTAAGCCAGCTTTTTCGCTCTCTTTCATTTGTATCAAAAGGGTCTTTAGTTCCTCTTCTCTTTCTGCCATAATGGTAGACATGGCCTTACAGGCTCTAATTTGACAAAAGAGCAATTAAAGCTTATTGTTGAATTAAATACAATTATCTAATAAACTTTTTAAAACATATAAAGAATGGCAATTACAACTCACTTGAAGCAAAAATACATGAATTTTATACTTTACACAACTATCATAAAAGTATTAAGCATAAGGTGTCCTTAACATAAGCAGCTGACAAATATTTGACTAAATAAATGTGTCAATACTGTTAAAAAGTTTTAAAACTAAAAATTTTTTTTTGTTTTGTTTCCTTCAAATATTTTAATTAACTCTGTAACTCAGTATGAGAAAAATGGTACCCATGAAAAATAAGATATAGTCATTTAACTGCTTTTGAAAACTTTAATTTTTCAATGAAAAAGTTCACATCTTATGACATCCTTTATAAGCCACAAGGACATAGAACATATAGACATAGATTACCCCCAAATTATATCATTCACTTTGATTTTTCATACAGTATTTTACTAATAATGACTTTCATCTCTTTCATTTTTTAAAAGGAGATCAAAGAGAAATTTTCACACTGATGGGATTGTTTTTATTTATATAACTGACAAATGCAAATTTTTCACATAAAAAATAGTACTAAAACAAGAATCACCTTTCAGACCTAGGATATATTATACCCTACACGGTACAAAGCTTTTCTTTCCAGGACACACAACAATCAGTTTTATAGGACAAATGACAAATATGACACACTAAAGTCCAGGAAAGGTGATTTGAAAAGCATGAGGAAGGTCTAAGAACAGCTAGTAATCCTGAAACTTCTGGGAGAGACCAATATGGGCAAGAGGGCTAAATGCTTTCTTTTGATTGAGGGAGAAAAGGAGATGGATATAGGGAAGAGTCACTGAAACAAAATTTTAATTAAAATATAAAGAAACAGACTGTTTTCACAGGTTCTCCCTTAATCTTAGAAGTAATAGGGCCATTACTTCAAATTGATTCCAAGAAAAAATAACAGCACATCTATATGCCAATCTGTTCTATGGCTTTCACACAAATGTCTTACCCTATGAGAAGGGTACTACTAGGGTAAGTAACTAGCCAAAGGCTCAGGGCTCATAAGCAGTAGAACCAGGATTCAGCTCAGGCTGAGGTGGCTCTAAGACCTGAGATTAACCCGGCCTATAATTCAAATCAATTATCACACTATTTTTCTTACTAACATTTTAGTGTCTCTGTCCTGAAGCACACAAAGTATGAGACTTTACCTACTTGTGAATTCTCTTAAGCACATTTCAATAAATGTATAAATTACCAGTCTGTTATAAAATGATATTTAAAATTTATAAAGTCATCTCTCTCAAGTAGTTTGCTTTACAATTTTGTTTACAGATAATTAAATGGATAGTTTTTATCCAACTTCCTGTCCAAATTAAGGAAGCAAGATTGTGTATGTGTGTGTATGAAAAACACTTCTGTACTTAAGTAATACTGAAGAGTAGCTAAAAGGGGACTCTAAAGGTAACTTTTTTTATTTTTTAATTCTCAGTCAACAATTTCTCTGTGTGTTTGTGCTATGCACTGGTTGATGACTTAATTCATTAAACAGCAGGAGGAGACAGTTTAGCCGTGATTCCTAGGCTCAGATAAACTCTTGACATATTAAATGTCCCTGTATGAGTGTTCAGGCAGAGGATCTACATGACCATGTCCTTGATTGGACTTAACCATCCAGTCTAGACTGAGAAAAAGCATTCCGTGTGAATCCCAGTGGTCAAGCCTGGGATGGATTGCTGGGTCTTTCACTTTCCCCCTCTTTCAGCCTCTTGCTGTGATGTTAAAGCTAGACAAGAATAAAGCAGCATGCTTTAGAGGCACTTTGTTCATACTGATTGACCCAGCTATATACCAATCCTGGACATCCAGCCAACTTAGTTTTAGTTAGTTTGGGACACTGATGAAGATATCTAGTTTTTAAATAAGTATAAAATAAGCTAAAGAAGAAAGCTACAAGAAGTTTCAAGGTAGACACTGGGCAATCAGACCAATTCTCTTCATGAAGAATATTATTAGTCACTCCATCTGGTCATGTTAAATCCAGCAGTAATAACTTGACTTCATCTACTAAGTCAAACCAGGGCATCTCAGCCTCGTTATACTTCCAATGAAGTGTAGCCAAAACTACTTTAGTGGTTACTTTTATGTGTCAGTTTGGCTAGGCTATCGTACCCAGTTATTTAGTCAAACACTAGCATGGGTGTTGCCATGAAGCTAATTTTTAGATGTGGTCTAACAGCTACAATTAAATGGCTTTAAAGGGTATTTTTGTTGTTTAGTTGCTAGGTCATGTCCAACTCTTTGTGACCCCATGGGCTATAACCCGCCAAGTTCCTCCATGGGACTTCCCAGGTAAGAATACTGGAATGGGTTGCCATTTCCTTCTCCAGGGGCTCTTCCCAACCCAGGGACTGAACCTATGTCTCCTGCATTGGCAGGCAAACTATTTACCAACAAGCCAGCCACCAGGGAAGCCAAAGTAAAGGGTAGCACCCTGAATAATATGGGAGTTTCATTTAAGTCAGTTGAAGGCCTTATGAGGAAAATCTGAGGTTTCTAGAGGAAAAAATTCTGCCTCANAAAAAAAAAAAAAAGATACTATTATCTAGATTCTGGATTTCAATTGTAATTTAATCTGTTCATTAATTATTATTTTAAAATAATGCTCAGTGACAATTGTTGTTCAGTTGCGCAGTAGTGTCTGACTCTTTGTGACCCCATTAACTGCAGCCCACCAGGCTCCTCTATTTTACACCATCTCCCAGAGTTTGCTCAAACTCATGTCCATTGAAAAGATGATGCCATTTAACTATCTCATCCTCTGTCACCCCCTTCTCCTCCTGACCTCAATCTTTCAATCTACCATTCTCTGGTCACATATTTTAATTAACTGATCGATATATAACCTTGGTTTATGTGTATTTCTCTTGAAAGATGACTTATTTAATATGTAGGCTGCTGACTTAATAACACTGAAGTCTCAGCATCAGCACTATGACTCATGTCTGAATGAGGCTTATCTAACACAGTATTTTCTCCATAATGTATATCAACATCCCCCTACACTAAGAAACACTTAACAACACTGGCACTACACTTGAGGTCATTTTAAACGGAAAAACTGTCAACAAAAGGAACAAAAATGCAAGATGCATAGCACTAAATGGACTGCAAAATGGACATGCTCACAGTATGAGACCTAAAACAGAGTGTCCTTTGTCCAACCTCAGCTGGAAACATGCAGCTGGGCAACTCAGACTGCCTCCTCATGCCACACATGCATGAACATGAAAGCACTGTACTGACTCAGAGGCTGCAGATGAATTTAGTGAGTAGGCCGATTTTGCAAGTAAGAAATCTGGAAGTAACAAGGGCTGAATGTACTAGGCCATGCTATCAGGGTCCAGTGACTACTGGATAAAACATGGTGTGCAGAGTCCAGTGTGGACCAAGAATTAGTATGTCAGTTTTGTAAATTAGCTTCCCAGTCCAGTAGATTTTTAAGGTGGCATAATTAACTGGTCAGTAATCCTAACATGGCCTTCAGTTCACTTTAGTTGCTCAGTCGTGTCCAACTCTTTGTGACCCTCTGAAATGCAGCACACTAGGCTTCTGTGTCTATCACCAATTCCTAATGCTTGCTCAAACTCACATCCTCCGAGTCGGTGATGCCATCCAACCATCTCATCCTCTGTCATCCCCTTCTCCTGATTGCTGCCTTCAATCTTTCAGGGTCTTTTCCAGTGAGTCAGTCCTTTGCATCAGGTGGCCAAAGTATTGGAGTTTCAGCTTCAGCATCAGTCCTTCCAAAGAATATTCAGGACTGATTTCCTTTAGGACTGACTGGTTTGATCTCCTTGCAGTCCAAGGGACTCTCAAGAGTCTTCTCCAACACCACAGTTCAAAAGCATCAGTTCTTCAGCTCTCAGCTTTCTTTACAGTCCAACTCTCTCATCCATTCATGACTACTGGAAAAACCATAGCTTTGACTAGATGGACCTTTGTTGGCAAAGTGATGTCTCTGCTTTTTAATATGCTGTCTAGGTTAGTCATAGCTTTTCTTCCAAGGACCAAAAGTCTTTTAACTTCATGGCTGCATTCACCATCTGCAGTAATTCTGGAGCCCAAGAAAAGAAAGTCTCTCACTGTTTTCATTGTTTCTCCATCTATTTGCCATGAAGTGATGGGACCAGATGCCATAATCTTAGTTTTTTTGAATGTTGAGCTTTAAGCCAGCTTTTTCGCTCTCTTTCATTTGTATCAAAAGGGTCTTTAGTTCCTCTTCTCTTTCTGCCATAATGGTAGACATGGCCTTACAGGCTCTAATTTGACAAAAGAGCAATTAAAGCTTATTGTTGAATTAAATACAATTATCTAATAAACTTTTTAAAACATATAAAGAATGGCAATTACAACTCACTTGAAGCAAAAATACATGAATTTTATACTTTACACAACTATCATAAAAGTATTAAGCATAAGGTGTCCTTAACATAAGCAGCTGACAAATATTTGACTAAATAAATGTGTCAATACTGTTAAAAAGTTTTAAAACTAAAAATTTTTTTTTGTTTTGTTTCCTTCAAATATTTTAATTAACTCTGTAACTCAGTATGAGAAAAATGGTACCCATGAAAAATAAGATATAGTCATTTAACTGCTTTTGAAAACTTTAATTTTTCAATGAAAAAGTTCACATCTTATGACATCCTTTATAAGCCACAAGGACATAGAACATATAGACATAGATTACCCCCAAATTATATCATTCACTTTGATTTTTCATACAGTATTTTACTAATAATGACTTTCATCTCTTTCATTTTTTAAAAGGAGATCAAAGAGAAATTTTCACACTGATGGGATTGTTTTTATTTATATAACTGACAAATGCAAATTTTTCACATAAAAAATAGTACTAAAACAAGAATCACCTTTCAGACCTAGGATATATTATACCCTACACGGTACAAAGCTTTTCTTTCCAGGACACACAACAATCAGTTTTATAGGACAAATGACAAATATGACACACTAAAGTCCAGGAAAGGTGATTTGAAAAGCATGAGGAAGGTCTAAGAACAGCTAGTAATCCTGAAACTTCTGGGAGAGACCAATATGGGCAAGAGGGCTAAATGCTTTCTTTTGATTGAGGGAGAAAAGGAGATGGATATAGGGAAGAGTCACTGAAACAAAATTTTAATTAAAATATAAAGAAACAGACTGTTTTCACAGGTTCTCCCTTAATCTTAGAAGTAATAGGGCCATTACTTCAAATTGATTCCAAGAAAAAATAACAGCACATCTATATGCCAATCTGTTCTATGGCTTTCACACAAATGTCTTACCCTATGAGAAGGGTACTACTAGGGTAAGTAACTAGCCAAAGGCTCAGGGCTCATAAGCAGTAGAACCAGGATTCAGCTCAGGCTGAGGTGGCTCTAAGACCTGAGATTAACCCGGCCTATAATTCAAATCAATTATCACACTATTTTTCTTACTAACATTTTAGTGTCTCTGTCCTGAAGCACACAAAGTATGAGACTTTACCTACTTGTGAATTCTCTTAAGCACATTTCAATAAATGTATAAATTACCAGTCTGTTATAAAATGATATTTAAAATTTATAAAGTCATCTCTCTCAAGTAGTTTGCTTTACAATTTTGTTTACAGATAATTAAATGGATAGTTTTTATCCAACTTCCTGTCCAAATTAAGGAAGCAAGATTGTGTATGTGTGTGTATGAAAAACACTTCTGTACTTAAGTAATACTGAAGAGTAGCTAAAAGGGGACTCTAAAGGTAACTTTTTTTATTTTTTAATTCTCAGTCAACAATTTCTCTGTGTGTTTGTGCTATGCACTGGTTGATGACTTAATTCATTAAACAGCAGGAGGAGACAGTTTAGCCGTGATTCCTAGGCTCAGATAAACTCTTGACATATTAAATGTCCCTGTATGAGTGTTCAGGCAGAGGATCTACATGACCATGTCCTTGATTGGACTTAACCATCCAGTCTAGACTGAGAAAAAGCATTCCGTGTGAATCCCAGTGGTCAAGCCTGGGATGGATTGCTGGGTCTTTCACTTTCCCCCTCTTTCAGCCTCTTGCTGTGATGTTAAAGCTAGACAAGAATAAAGCAGCATGCTTTAGAGGCACTTTGTTCATACTGATTGACCCAGCTATATACCAATCCTGGACATCCAGCCAACTTAGTTTTAGTTAGTTTGGGACACTGATGAAGATATCTAGTTTTTAAATAAGTATAAAATAAGCTAAAGAAGAAAGCTACAAGAAGTTTCAAGGTAGACACTGGGCAATCAGACCAATTCTCTTCATGAAGAATATTATTAGTCACTCCATCTGGTCATGTTAAATCCAGCAGTAATAACTTGACTTCATCTACTAAGTCAAACCAGGGCATCTCAGCCTCGTTATACTTCCAATGAAGTGTAGCCAAAACTACTTTAGTGGTTACTTTTATGTGTCAGTTTGGCTAGGCTATCGTACCCAGTTATTTAGTCAAACACTAGCATGGGTGTTGCCATGAAGCTAATTTTTAGATGTGGTCTAACAGCTACAATTAAATGGCTTTAAAGGGTATTTTTGTTGTTTAGTTGCTAGGTCATGTCCAACTCTTTGTGACCCCATGGGCTATAACCCGCCAAGTTCCTCCATGGGACTTCCCAGGTAAGAATACTGGAATGGGTTGCCATTTCCTTCTCCAGGGGCTCTTCCCAACCCAGGGACTGAACCTATGTCTCCTGCATTGGCAGGCAAACTATTTACCAACAAGCCAGCCACCAGGGAAGCCAAAGTAAAGGGTAGCACCCTGAATAATATGGGAGTTTCATTTAAGTCAGTTGAAGGCCTTATGAGGAAAATCTGAGGTTTCTAGAGGAAAAAATTCTGCCTCAGGACTGTAGCATCCTCAGGACTGTAGCATCAACTCTGGCCAAATTTCCAGCCTGTCCTACATATTTCAGACTTGCTAGTCCCATAATCATGTGAGCCAATTCCTTAAAGTAAGCCTCTTTATACAAATATTCCCTTGGTCTTATTTCTCTGGAGAACTCTAACACAACTTATTGCTAGTCATATAACAATGTCTGCCATATATTTCAATCTCATAAAGATAAAAATTGCTAGTGAAAAAATTTTTGAGTAGGACTTTGAAAACCTGAGAAATATGATTAAGTATGAGTTTTTCCCTTTATAACTGTTAAGATGAACAGGTACTAAATTAATAATCATTAAATGAGAGGATTAACACAAATTTCGTAATTGAAAAATTAAGAATTGAACAATCTTTATTAGAAAAATAAAGAACTTGACACTTCATAAAAGTAGCCAGCAAATAATGTAAAAATGCCTAACTTCACTTGTAATAAAAAAAAATACAAATAAAATTACAGTGAGACATTATTCTCAAGCTATCAAATTGGTAAAGATCTGAAAAGTAATACTTGTATTAGAGGATGGTGAAACAGATATACATATTGTTGATGGGTGTGTGAAATGGCAAATTGCTCTAGGAGATAATATGGTACTATATATTCAAGATTTCTTAAAATGCCCACACTTTTCTACTCACTAGTTATAATTTTACAACTCTATTTCTAGGCAAAGAATAAAATAAATATAGAGATTTATTTTAAAAATTTACTCAGAATTATCTTCAATAGTTTGCAATTAGAAACCACTTATACAGGGAAATGGATAAATAAATTATAGAATATTCATACAATGGAGTATCATATAACCTTGCAGACAATACATCTAGTTTTTACTTTGCATGGTGGTATGGAACTGAGCTATCCCATGTTGAAGTTGAGGAAGGGTGGTGGTAGGGAGATACCCTCATCCAAGGTAAGGAGCAGCGGCTGTGCTTTGCTGGAGAAGCCGTGAAGAGATACCACGCGCCCAAGGTAAGAGAAACCCAAGTAAGATGGTAGATATTGCAAGAGGGCATCAGAGGGCAGCCACACTGAAACCATACTCACAGAAAACTAGTCAACCTAATCACATTAGAACCACAGCCTTGTCTAACTCAATGAAACCAAGCCATGCCTGTGGGGCAACCCAAGACAGGCGGGTCATGGTGGAGAGGTCTGACAGAATGTGGTTCACTGGAGAAGGGAATGGCAAACCACTTCAGTGTTCTTGCCTTGAGAACCTCATGAACAGTATGAAAAGATAAAATGATAGGATACTGAAAGAGGAACTTCTCAGGTCAGTAAGTGCCCAATATGCTACTGGAGGTCAGTGGAGAAATAACTCCAGAAAGAATGAAGGGAGGGAGCCAAAGCAAAAACAATACCCAGCTGTGGATGTGTCTGGTGATAGAAGCAAGGTTCGATGCTGTAAAGAGCAATACTGCTTAGGAACCTGGAATGTCAGGTCCATGAATCAAGGCAAATTGGAAGTGGTCAAACAAGAGATGGCAAGGGTGAACACTGACATTCTAAGAATCAGTGAACTAAAATGGACGGGAATGGGTGAATTTAACTCAGATGACCATTATATCTACTACTGCAAGCAGGAATCCCTCAGAAGAAAATGGAGTAGCCATCATGATCAATAAAAGAGTTTGAAATGCAGGACTTGAATGCAATCTCAAAAACGACAGAATAATCTCTGTTTGTCTCCTGGGCAAACCATTCAATATCAGTTATCCAAGTCTATGCCCCAACCAGTAACGCTGAAGAAGCTGAAGTTGAACAGTTTTATNGGAAAAGACTCTGATGCTGGGAGGGGTTGGGGGCAGGAGGAGAAGGGGACGACAGAGGATGAGATGGCTGGATAGCATCACTGATTTGATGGACCTGAGTCTGAGTGAACTCTGGGAGTTGGTGATGGACAGGGAGGCCTGGTGTGCTGCGATTCATGGGGTCGCAAAGAGTGGGACAGTACTGAGCGACTGAACTGAACTGATGGAACTGAAAGAAATGACTGCAAGCTGAAAACATGTAGTTATTTTAATCAATGGGAAAAACTGATTTAATCTTTTTGACTTTCAGAAATTTTTGTCAGAACACTGAAAACTCTTTTACTATCACTTATAAATGTTTACTGAAATGAACGAATAGAAAAACTAGTATTTATTAGTACACTGTAATTTAAAGCATTGATAATTAAAATGTTCTTTGTAAAAAGAAAACATTGAAAGTCATAAGACTAGCGCTTGTCTTCTTTGAAAGTCTTATATGATGCACATATCTTCTATGAACAGGAAAACAGTCATATGCATTTCTAGGTTTAGATCAGATTCCAACGTATCATTGGATCAAAGAGGCAACACAATACACGTTTTGCTTTACACGCATGAACGAAGAGATGCACAGTGACCAGGTCATCAACATTTTGAAATGTCACAACGGGTTATGATGTGCATCTGTTATTGACATAGTGTTTTGTGGACTGAGGAGTTAGCATTTATTTATATTTTATGCAAACTACTCACAGTTAATACACATGGTAGTGGAAATCTTGTGTGTTGGGAGACTCATGCTATTTAACTGAACCGTGGCAACTGAAATTTGTGTGTACTACAACATGCAAAGAGAGGGCTGCTTGTACTTAATGTAGTTTTAATTTCATGGGGAAATTAATAAGGTATAATTAGCAAATGCTGATATAAGGGAAAAAGAAACATAGTTGCATTCTCTAAGTAAGCAGGATCTTGACTTTATCAAAAGGACTATAAAAAAGACTGGAAGAACTTTTAATTCAACAATATTTGTTGTTGTTTAGTTGCTAAGTTGTACCCAACTCTTTGGTGACCCCATGGACTGTGGCCCGCCATGTTCCTCTGCCCATGGGATTGTCCAGGCAAGAATACTGGAGTGTGTTGCCATTTCCTTCTTCAGGGGATCTTACAGGCCCTGGGATCAAACCCACATCTCCTGTACTGGCAGGTCGACTCTTTTCCATTTGAGCCATCAGGAAAGCTGAGTGCTAAGAACTATGCTGGGAATAGCAGTGAGCAAAGTGGACAAAAATCCACGTCTTTAAGAAACTTTCAGTCTAAAAGAGGAGGAGTGAGGAGAACACAATAACAAGATAAAGATAAAGCAAAATATACAGCATGTCAAAGGAGAGATAATGCTTTGGAGCAAAAGCAGAGAAAGAGGATTAAGAGTCATGAGAACTGGATACATTACTCAAGATGGCAGTCAGTGAAGCTTTCACTGACAAAATAACATCCAGGTGAGGAGCTGAGGGTTAGGGAGTAAAGCCTTTCAAAATATGGGAAAAGCAAGCAGAAAAAAACAGTACCTGCAGAGCCCTCAGGCAGAAATAGGCTGAGGAAGCTGTGGCTGCAGCAAGATCAGTAGGAACTGGAACAGAGTAGAAGGATGCTGTCAAGAGAAAATGGGGGTTTGGGTTGGGTTGGTTAAGAAGAGTGCCACAGGGACTCCCAGAGGTCCAGTGGTTAAGACTGTGCGCCTCCAATACAGGGGACAAAGGTTCAATCCTTGGTCAGGAAACTAAGATTCCACACGCTGCTTGGCACAGTGTATATATATATATATCTATATATATAAACATATACATATACATATTATACATACATGTATATATATACACACACGTATATAAGAGAGGAAGAAGAATGCCA
>SJYW01050351.1:39616-89067 GCA_006410735.1 Raphicerus campestris | reverse complement strand
GGCAATCTTGATTCCAGCTTGTGCTTCTTCCAGCCCACCGTTTCTCATGATGTATTCTGCATAGATGTTATATAAGCAGGGTGACAATATGCAGCCTTGACGTACTCCTTTTCCTCTTTGGTACCAGTCTGTTGTTCCGTGTGCAGTTCTAACTGTTGCTTCCTGACCTGCATACAGATTTCTCAAGAGGCAGGTCAGGTGGTCTGGTATTCCCATCTCTTTCAGAATTTTCTGCAGTTTATTGTGATCCACACAGTCAAAGGCTTTGGCACAGTCAATAAAGCAGAGATAGATGTTTTTGTGGAACTCTTGCTTTTTCCATGATCCAGCGGATGTTGGCAATTTGATCTCTGGTTCCTCTGCCTTTTCTAAAACCAGCTTGAACATCAGGAAGTTCACGGTTCACGTTGTGCTGAAGCCTGGCTTGGAGAATTCTGAGCATTACTTTACTAGCATGTGAGGTGAGTGCAACTGTGTGGTAGTTTAAGCATTCTTTGGCATTGACTTTCTTTGGGACTGGAATGAAAACTGACCTTTCCAGTCCTGTGGCCACTGCTGAGTTTTCCAAATTTGCTGGCATATTGAGTGCAGCACTTTCACAGCATCATCTTTCAGGATTTGAAATAGCTCCACTGGAATTCCATCACCTCCACTAGCTTTGTTCATAGTGATGCTTTCTAAGGCCCACTTGACTTCACACTCCAGGATGTCTGGCTCTAGGTGAGTGATCACACCATCGTGATTATCAGGGTTGTGAAGATTTTTTATACAGTTCTTCTGTATATTCTTGCCTGCCACCTCTTACTAACTTATAGACTCTGCTAATTTGACTGTGTGGACCACAATAAACTGTGGAAAATTCTGAAAGAGATGGGAATACCAGACCACCTGACCTGCCTCTTGAGAAACCTATATGCAGGTCAGGAAGCAACAGTTAGAACTGCACACGGAACAACAGACTGGTACCAAAGAGGAAAAGGAGTACGTCAAGGCTGCATATTGTCACCCTGCTTATATAACATCTATGCAGAATACATCATGAGAAACGGTGGGCTGGAAGAAGCACAAGCTGGAATCAAGATTGCCAGGAGATATATCAATAACCTCAGATATGCAGATGACACCACTCTTATGGCAGAAAGTGAAGAGAAACTAAGAAGCCTCTTGATGAACGTGAAAGAACAGAGTGAAAAAGTTGGCTTAAAGCTGAACATTCAGAAAACTAAGATAACGGCACCTGGTCCTATCACTTCATGGCAAATAGGGAAACAGTGGAAACAGTGTCAGACTTTATTTTAGGGGGGCTCTAAAATCACTGCAGAGGGTGACTGCAGTGAAATTAAACGATGCTTAGTCCTTGCAAGGAAAGTTATGAGCAACTTAGCATATTCAAAAGCAGAGACATTACTTTGCCAACAAAGGTCCATCTAGTCAAGGCTATGGTTTTTCCAGTGGTTATGTATGGACGTGAGAGTTGGACTGTGAAGAAAGCTGAGCGCCGAAGAATTGATGCTTTTGAACTGTGGTGTTGGAGAAGACACTTGAGAGTCCCTTGGACTGCAAGGAGATCCAACCAGTCCATTCTAAAGGAGATCAGTCCTGTGTGTTCTTTGGAAAGAATGATGCTAAAGCTGAAACTCCAGTACTTTGGTCACCTCATGTGAACAGTTGATTCATTGGAAAAGACTCTGATGCTCAGAGGGATCGGGGCAGGATGAGAACGGGACGACAGAGGATGAGATGGCTGGATGGCATCACCAATTTGATGGACGTGAGTTTGAGTGCTGCGATTCATGGGGTTGCAAAGAGTTGGCCACAACCGAACTATATTGAACTGAATATATGAAGAAAATACTTTGATAGAGATATAATTAAGGTTCAAGATGCAAAATAAAGAGCTGGAAAATGGTACATAAATGAACGATGCTACAAAACAAACAAAAAAAAACAGGTCTTATAGTTTTTATTTTTATTATACAGAATTAACATTTTTAATTGGATTTTCCATAGAGCAATGTGTACGTGACCATGTAAAGTGGATAGGCTACAAAGACCTGTTGTATAGCACACGGAACTCTGCTTAATATTATGTGCTTCCCTTGGAGAAGGAAATGGCAACCCACTCCAGTGTTCTTGCCTGGAGAATCCCAGGGACGGGGGAGCCTGGTGGGGTGCCGTCTATGGGGTCACACAGAGTCGGACACCACTAAAGTGACTTAGCAGCAGCAGCAGCAGCTGCATGGTAGGGAGGCTTGAGAGAGAATGGATACATGTATATGTATGGCTGAATCCTGCACTATTCACCTGAAACTACCACAAACCTGTTAATCAGTTGGCTATATGCCAATATAAAATAAAAAGCTTTAAGTCTGAAGTAAAAAAAAGCAAAAATAAAAAAACTTAAGAGAAGGAAATGACAACCCACTCCAGTATTCTTGCCTGCTAAATCCCATGGCAGAGGAGCCTGGTGGGCTATACAGTTCAAGGGGTCACAAAGAGGCAAACAACTCTTTGTGACTAAACAACAAAAACAAAATACTTAATAATATTCATTTACCTCATTTATGCTAATATGCTGGACATCCTAAAGGAATCTTTTAGGAAATCAACCCTGAATATTCACTGGAAGGACTGACGCGGAAGCTGAAGCTCCAATACTTTGGCCACCAGATGTAAAGAGCCGACTCACTGGAAAAGATACTGATGCTGGGAAAGATGGAAAGCAACAGGAGAAGAGGGAGGCAGAGAATGAGATGGCTGGATAGCATTGCTGATTCAATGGAAATGAACTTGGGCAAACAATGGGAGACAATGAGAGATAGGGAGGCCTGGCATGCTGCAGTCCATGGGGTTGCCAAGAGTTGGACACGGCTTAGCAACTGAACAATGACATGTTAATATTATATAAAATTAAAGATATTAATAGTAGACTTTGATAAGTTTACATGTATTGCTAGAAATCACAAAAATAACAGGAATAGAGCAGAATACTTCTAATGTAATAGAAGAAAAATTAGCCTAACTATTCAATGCAAATGAGGGCAAAAAGGAACAAAATGACAACTTAGAACTGCAGTACATAGAAAAAAATAATGAATTGAACTCACAAAGATTTAATGTACCAATTAAAAGGCAAAAAAATTGTAGCCTAAAACCAGAATTTGAATCACAGGATTTGAAACCAAAGGATAACTTCACTCATACTGGGTTTGTCAAAAAAATTCCTTCAGTTTTTAAGTAAAAATAAAAGACATATTTTTCATTTTGCCAAGAACTTTATTGAGTAATGTAGTCACCATTTTGTTCTACTTATCTTGTGCCATTTTCCAGTCAACTTCGTAATTCGATCTTGCTAAACTTTTTATCTTTTTGAGCAAAGAACTGTTACAGGTGGCTTCTACAGTCTTTCATGGAATTCAAATTTTTTTCCATTAAGATAATTTTGTATAGACTGAAATAAGTCAAAATCTCAAAGTGCAATGTCTGATGAACACAGTGGATGAATCAGAACTTCCCAGCCAAGTTATAACAATTTTTGCCTGGTCATCAAAGAAACACGCATTATCCTGATGGAAGATTATGCATTTTCTGTTGACTAATTTTGTATGCTTTTCATTGTGTGCTTTCAGTTGGTCTCAATGGGCGCAGTACTTGCTGGAATTAATTGTATGGTTTTCCATGGACTAATTTTGTATGCTTTTCATTGTGTGCTTTCAGTTGGTCTCAATGGGCGCAGTACTTGCTGGAATTAATTGTCTGGTTTTCCATGTAGAGTCCATAATAAAGGACTTCCTACCAATCCCGCCAGATACATGACATCACTTTCTTTGGATGCACATCAGCCTTCAGTATGGTTGGTGGTGGTTCATTTCATTTGCCCAGCAATCTTTTCCATTTCAGATTATTGTACAGTATCCACTTTTCATTGTCCATCACAATTTAAAAAACTGGTACATTTTGTCACATTTAAGTAAAGAATCCAGTGTGAAAATACAGTCAAGAAGGGTTTTCATTTGTTTAACTTGTGTGAAACCCAAACATCAAAGTGACTGACATAACCAAGTTGGTGCAAATGATTTTCACTGCCTGGTTTTGGATACTGAGTATGTTGGCGCTCTCCTAAGTGGTATAACATGGACTTTGGAGTACCATCCAGCAAGAAATCTCCAGTATGAAACCTGGCAAGCCACTTTTGATATATTCAACAGTCACAGCACCTTTTCCATATACTGCTCTTTTTTGTTTCAGTTGTGTTTTTACCTTTCTTGAAATAGTAAAGCATAATATGTTCAAAAAATGTTGCTTTTTCCATTCCACCTTCAATATTTAAATGGCTACAAAAAAATTCATCAATTTTGATGTTTTTTCAAAAACTCATGCTGCTATGACAACCATCACAATACAATTTTACAAAACTTTCTAATGAAGTTAAAAGCAACTAAATGGAACTAGATAAAAATGGATAAACTGAACTTTTGCACAAACTAAGATCCCATAATGTTTAACCAGAAAAAGAAAATCAAGCACATGAACATCAAGACATGTGCAGAATGTTTATAGCAGCATTGTATAAACAATGGAAAAACTAGAAAGAAATATTCACAAATTGCACGAACAGTGCATAATAGAAAAAAGGAAGCCCCAGAAGACAACATGAATGTTATACATTATGCACTTTTTAGAAGTTCAAAAATAACCAGAATCAAATAACAGACACATTCATGTATTTATATATACAATGTGATCTAAATCTAGAAAATAATCAAGCAAATGACAAAAAAATTCAGAATTGTAGTTATCTTTGTGGCTGAGGAGTAGGGAAAGAGATAGGCAAAGAGGACACAGAAATAAATTGTTATTGGGTTATGCATGGGTTCACCAGTATTCAACATATCCTTAAAAACTATGCTGCAGCAATAAATTTTAAAAACAAGAAGGATAAAACAAATGGGAGAATGAATGTTTAATTAAATGTTTCACTCCATGAGTGAAACAAATCTATGTATCATGAAGACAGTTATGACTAATCTATTTCTATGCACCTGAAATCCTATGAATTACAAAAACAGAGGGAAGGACAGAATGACTAGCCTCTAACTTTAGACAGTTTATCTCCACAGATTTTTCAAAAAATGAAATTAAGATGTATTCATAGAAATGATTTCAAACCTATCCCTTAATAACATAATTTTTATAGGTTAGAAAAGATTTGCCATCGCAGCTAGTGGTATTTGAACTCTACTCACTGTACTGAAAAACAAACAAAAATTAGAAAAGATAGAGGACAACAAATAACTCAAGTGCAAAATAAGTTTTCAGAAAAATCTTTCCTAATAACAAACTTCATAGCATAGAGATACAGAAATCTTCAAAGGGAATACTAATCAATATTAGAACTGTTTAACGATTTATCATGTGCATCATAGAAATATGGTAAAATAGCAAAACATAACAGTCAGTATATTTAAAAAAAAAGCTTCTTTGATCCCTGGTGTGTCAAAAATATTTTCTGATAAGAAAAATGTTTCTCTTATTCAGTCTTTTAGCCCCACTTTTTACCTATTATATACTGTCAGACCAAGGCTTAGAGCTTAACAGGTATTTTTCAAACTCCCCTTGTCTATGGGTTTGCTCAGTTTTTGCCAGTGGAAAAAAAATAGGGTTAGGGGAGCGCTGGTGAACACTACACCAGTAACTCTAGGACTGCCTTCACTCTGTCAAAGGGATAGTAAGTCTGTTCAACTCTGCTGCCTCCAGATTAATCCTCACCTTGCAGACCTCTGGTGTCCCTTCGAACAGTTCTACATTCAAGATGATCCAAATATGCATTCACTTATGCAGGTAATGTATCTAGAATTAAGAAATTAACTCTTTAATTTGGCAAGACCATATCCATGTCAATCTTAAAGGAAATCAACCCTAAATATTCATTGGAAGGACTGATGCTGAAGCTTAAACTCCAATACTTTGGCCACCTGATATAAAGAGCTGACTCACTGAAAAAGACTGATCCTGGGACTGAGGGCAAGAGAAGGGGTGAAAGATGATGAGATGGTTGGATGGTATCACTGACTCAATGGACATGAGTGTGTGCAAAAGTGAAGGACAGAGAAGCCTGGTGTGCTGCAGTTCATGGCGTCCCAAAGAGCTGGACACAACTGAGAAACCAACAACAACATGTCCAGTATGAATGACAGAACATGGACTTACTGAACTGCACATTATAATATATAGCTCTACAGAAATTAGATACAGGAGATCAGCCCTGGGATTTCTTTGGAAGGAATGATGCTGAAGCTGAAACTCCAGTACTTTGGCCACCTCATGCGAAGAGTTGACTCATTGGAAAAGACTCTGATGCTGGGAGGGATTGGAGGCAGGAGGAGAAGGGGATGACAGAGGATGAGATGGCTGGATGGCATCACTGACTCGATGGACATGAATCTGAGTGAACTCCGGGAGTTAGTGATGGACAGGGAGGCCTGGCGTGCTGCGATTCATGGGGTTGCAAAGAGTTGGACACGACTGAGCGACTGAACTGAACTGAGCAGCAGGCATGGCAGAGCAATGGAATTTCTGGCAGTATGAGAAACTGTTTCTGGGTAATGAAGCAATGATGCAGGCAGTTCTTCTAAACTTTTTAAATATGTGCTTTTTAAAACTTTCCTACTTTTTCCTATTAAAAAAGATAATGAAATAGTAAAGTTTTATTAAAGAAATAAGTAAAACAAAACAAGTCAATAATTTATTTTCTACTAAGGACTAAACCTTTATAAAATAAAGCAGCTATAAAGAAAAAACTTTTCCAAACTTTTCAAATTCAAAAAATTTTTTCAGTATATAAATAATTACACTACAAAAGACAGTAACTGTTATCACAACAAACCTAATGCTAGGACTTTTTTGGTGGTCCAATGGTTGGGGCTTCCCTGGTGGCTCAGAGGTTAAAGCGTCTGCCTCTAATAATGGAGACCTGGATTCGATCCCTGGGTCAGGAAGATCCCTTGGAGAAGGAAATGGCAACCCACTCCAGTATTCTTGCCTGGAGAATCCCATGGACAGAGGAGCCTGGTGGGCTACAGTCCATGGGGTCGCAAAGAGTCAGACACGATTGAGCGACTTGACTTAGCTTAATGGTTGAGAATCCACCTGCCAATGCAGGGGACGTGGGTTTGATGCCTGATCCAGGGAGATTCCACGTGTTGTCAGGAAACTAAACCTGTGTGCCACAACTACTGAAGCCTGCATGCTTTAGAGCCTGTGCTCTGCAACGAGATGCCGCTGCAATGAGAAGCTGGCATGCTGCAACTAGAAAAAATCTGCACTGCAAGTAGAAAAAGCCTGCATAGCAACGAAGACTCAGCACAGCAAAATAATAATAATAATTTTAACTAATTTTTAAAAAGCATACTTTCAGGTCAACATGGTGGAGTAGAAAGTCCAGCATGCAACTCCTGTGAGAGCACCAAAATTGCAACTAGCTGTTAAAAACCATCGACAGGAGAACACTGGAACCCACCAAAAAGAGATACCCTATGTCTAAAGACAAAGAAAAAGCCACAAGGAGATGCCAGGAGGGGCTCAGTCATGATAAAATCAAATCCTATACCTGTCAGGTGGGTGACCCGCAAACTGGTGACAGTAATACCAAGGAAGTTCTCCGACTGTTGTGAAGGTTCAGAACTCCACATCAGTCTTCCCAACCTGGGATCTGGCAATGAAATGGGAATCCCCAGGGAGTCTGACTTTGAAGACTAGCAAGATTTGATTACAGAGCTTCCACAGGACTAGNCAGCAGGCATGGCAGAGCAATGGAATTTCTGGCAGTATGAGAAACTGTTTCTGGGTAATGAAGCAATGATGCAGGCAGTTCTTCTAAACTTTTTAAATATGTGCTTTTTAAAACTTTCCTACTTTTTCCTATTAAAAAAGATAATGAAATAGTAAAGTTTTATTAAAGAAATAAGTAAAACAAAACAAGTCAATAATTTATTTTCTACTAAGGACTAAACCTTTATAAAATAAAGCAGCTATAAAGAAAAAACTTTTCCAAACTTTTCAAATTCAAAAAATTTTTTCAGTATATAAATAATTACACTACAAAAGACAGTAACTGTTATCACAACAAACCTAATGCTAGGACTTTTTTGGTGGTCCAATGGTTGGGGCTTCCCTGGTGGCTCAGAGGTTAAAGCGTCTGCCTCTAATAATGGAGACCTGGATTCGATCCCTGGGTCAGGAAGATCCCTTGGAGAAGGAAATGGCAACCCACTCCAGTATTCTTGCCTGGAGAATCCCATGGACAGAGGAGCCTGGTGGGCTACAGTCCATGGGGTCGCAAAGAGTCAGACACGATTGAGCGACTTGACTTAGCTTAATGGTTGAGAATCCACCTGCCAATGCAGGGGACGTGGGTTTGATGCCTGATCCAGGGAGATTCCACGTGTTGTCAGGAAACTAAACCTGTGTGCCACAACTACTGAAGCCTGCATGCTTTAGAGCCTGTGCTCTGCAACGAGATGCCGCTGCAATGAGAAGCTGGCATGCTGCAACTAGAAAAAATCTGCACTGCAAGTAGAAAAAGCCTGCATAGCAACGAAGACTCAGCACAGCAAAATAATAATAATAATTTTAACTAATTTTTAAAAAGCATACTTTCAGGTCAACATGGTGGAGTAGAAAGTCCAGCATGCAACTCCTGTGAGAGCACCAAAATTGCAACTAGCTGTTAAAAACCATCGACAGGAGAACACTGGAACCCACCAAAAAGAGATACCCTATGTCTAAAGACAAAGAAAAAGCCACAAGGAGATGCCAGGAGGGGCTCAGTCATGATAAAATCAAATCCTATACCTGTCAGGTGGGTGACCCGCAAACTGGTGACAGTAATACCAAGGAAGTTCTCCGACTGTTGTGAAGGTTCAGAACTCCACATCAGTCTTCCCAACCTGGGATCTGGCAATGAAATGGGAATCCCCAGGGAGTCTGACTTTGAAGACTAGCAAGATTTGATTACAGAGCTTCCACAGGACTAGGAGAAACAGACTCCACTTCTAGAGGACAGAAACAAAACCTTGTGTGCACCAAGACCTAGGGGAAAGGAGTAGTGACCCAACTGGAGACTGAACCAGAGCTACCCGCTAGTGTTGGAGGGCCTCCTGTTAAAGCGTGGGTCAGCAGGGCCTCACCGTGGGAATGGGGGCACTGGCAGCAGCAGTCCTGGAAATGGACCCTTGGTATAAGCCCTCCTGGAGGTTGCCACTAACCCGACCAGAGAGGTGGCTAGCCTCATGCTAAAAAACAAACAGGGAAGGAGCACAACTCCACCACCCATCAGCAGACAACTGAATTAAAGTTTTATTGAGCATGGCCCTGCCCACCATTGCAAGACCCAGTTTTCCTCACCAGTCTATCCCATCAGGAAGCTTACACAAGCCTCTTAGCCAACTCCATCAGAGGGCAGGCAGAAGAAGCAAGAATAACCACAACTCTACAGCTGCTAGAAGAAAAACCACATTACAGAAAGTTAATCAGCATGAAAAAGCAGAAAGTTATGTCCCAGATTAAGGGACAAGATAAAACACCAGAGAAACAACTAAATGAAGACAGGCAAGGAGGCCTGCAGTGCTGCAGTCCATGGGGGTCACAAACAGTCTGACATGACTGAGCAACTGAACTGAACCTTCCAGAGAAAGAATTGAGAATAATGATAGTGAAGATGATCCAGGATCTTGGGAAAACAATGGAGAAGATAGAGGAAGTGTTTGCCAAAGACCTAGAAGAACTGAAGAACAAAATAACAGATGAACAATAAACTAGAAGGAACCAATAGCCAAATAACGGAGGTAGGAAAATGGATAGATGACCTGGAGACAGAATGGTCAAAATCACTGCCACAGAACAGACTACAGAAAAAAGAATGAAGAGACCTCAGGGACAACAATAAACACACCAACATTCACATTATAGGTGTCCCAGAAGAAGAGAGACAGAAAGAATCCAAGAAAATATTTGAAGAAATATTAGCTGCAAACTTTCTTAACATGGGAAAGGAAATTGTCAAGTCCAGGCAGCACACAGAGTCTAAGGCAGGATAAATCCAAGGAGGAAAACACACAGAGCAATCAATATGACAAAAATTAAAAACAAAGATAAAATATTAAAAGCAACAAGGGTAAAATGACAAATAACATATAAGGGAACTTACACAAGGTTATAAGCTAGTTTCTCAATAGAAACTGTACAAGTCAGAAGGGAATGGCATGATATATTTAAAGTAATGAAAGAGAAGGACCTACAATCAAGAATACTCTACCCAGCAAGACTCTTACTCAGATTTGATGAAGAAATCAAAAGCTTTCCAGACAAGCAAAAGAATTCAGCACCACCATACCAGCTTTACAACCAATGCTAAAGGAACTTTTCTCTAGGCAGGAAACAGAAGGAAAAGACCAACACAAAATAAACCCCAAACAACTAAGAAAATGTTATAGGATCATGTTATTGTTCAGTCGCCCAGTCATGTCCACTCTTTGTGACCCCATGAACTACAGCACGCCAGGCCTCCATGGCCCTCACCATCTCCCAGAGTTTCCCCAAGTTCACGTCCACTGCATCAGTGATGCCATCCAACCATCTCATCCTCTGAGGCCCTCTTCTTCTGTCCTCAATCTTTTACAGGGACTTATTTTAAATGAGTCAGCTCTTCAGATCAGGTGACCAAAATACTGAAGCTTTAGCTTCAGCATCAGTCCTTCCAATGAGTATTCAGGGTTGATTTCCTTTAAGACTGACTGGTTTGATCTCTTTGTTGTCCAAGGGACTCTCAGGAGTCTTCTCCATTACCACAGCTTGAAGGCATCAGTTCTTTGGTGCTCTCCTTTAAGGTCCAATTCTGACAACTCTATGTAACCACTGGGAGGACCAGAGCCTTGATCATACGGATCTTTTAGGCAGAGAGATGTCTCGGACACTGAGTAGGTTTGTCATAGCATCATACATATCAAGAATTACCTTAAATGATAAGGGACTGAATGCACCAATCAAAAGACACAGACTGGGTGGGCAGATGAAAACATGTGCATGTATGAACCTCTATTTAACACATCACTCTACTTAACTCCAAACTGTATGTAATTATTTAGTATTTTTAGGTTAATCATGTTTCTATTATGGCTTGCAACTGTAATTATCTTCTATTTTCGTCTGGCTATTGATACTAAAAACTTGATGACAGTCTTCTACTATTGTGATTTTTGCTTAATACAATAATTGTATCATGATTGGTTAACAGAAAATAATAGAATTCTTTATCACTAAAACTATCATTTATTAGAAAAACCTGCAATCACTTTTTAAAATCCAGACGCATATCAGAATTATCTTGGAATTTTCTGAAAACTACAAATGCTCACATGTTGCTTTATTTCCTACAAAGTTTCAGATGTGTTTCTAACGAGCAGCCAAGCTTAAAAATGACTAGACTACATTACAATCTTTCACTTTTACCTAGTGTGTTTCACTTTTCTCTATTTCACACTCAGTGCTCCCATTTTGTTTATGCTTTCCAATTTCTCCATCTATCTTTTTTTGATGTTCTTTCTCAAGCCGTTACCAATCATGGTAGAAAAGGTTTTGTATACACACACACACACACACAGTATGTATAATACAATATAGATATATGTTTTAGAAAACTTACAAATTTTTGCCTAGTTTTGATATTTTGAGTCTACTTTCCACTTGTTTGACTTAGTACGAATAGAATGCTAGACTTCTAATTCATATTCATTCAAAGTTTTGATACTGTTTATATATTTAGCATCTAGTATTACCATTAAAAGTTTATTGTTGTGTGTGTGTGTGTGTATGAGTGAGTGAGTGATTCAGTCATGTACAACTCTTTGTGATCCCATGGATTTTAGCCTGCCAGGTTTCTCTGTGCAGTAATTAAAAAATAATTTTGAATGAGGCTTGAAACTTCTAATACAATTCTGAGAATATAAAGAAATATTATGTTGTTATTAAAAAAACCAGAAGATTAACATGTGATATAGTATTAACGAAAGTACAGATTTTGTTCAAATCTTACAAAATTTCTCTACCTTAGCATCCCTTATTTGTTTTCATACCTTATTTAAGACCCCACATTGTGTTTAACTGCAGTGAACAGCTCCAGCTGCATGCAACAAATTCTGGTAAATTCTCTTTTTATTTTTATTCTATCACAAATATTTTCTAGTTTTCATTGTTATGGAATCTTAGATATACCCTTCAGTTAAAAATAGACATTTAATTCCCAAATACATGGGATTTTTAAAAAGTATTTATGATATTAATTTCTCATTTAAATGCTTTCTTCTCTGCAATCACCCTCCATGTTTTTTCAGTCTTCTGTTTTTACTGAGGAGTTCAATGGCTAAGTCAAAGATCTCTCTTAGTAAATGTCACACTAGACATGAAAAAATGTGGTTTATTTTAAAATATCTTTTGATACTGACCACTAACATAACTTCACAGTAATAAGAAAAGAGAGTCTGTATGATTTCAATACCTTTAGATCATGAAATTTCTGCACCTGGTCTTATGTCTCTGGATATGTTCCAGTGTCACCTAATTTATACTCTATGGGAACTTAATATGATGAGATGGCTGGATGGCATCACTGACTCAATGGACATGGGTTTGGTGGACTCCAGGAGTTGGTGATGGACAGGGAGGCCTGGTGTGCTGTGGTTCATGGGATCGCAAAGAGTCAGACATGACTGAATGACTGAACTGAACTGAATGCAATCACATTCAAAATTCCCAGCAAGTCATTTTGTGAATATTGAAGAGTTATTACACAATGTACATGGATATAGAAAAGGCATATAATAGCCAAGGCAATCTTTTTTTTTAAATAAATTCTTTATTATTATTTTTTACATATACATTTATCTATTCTCCCCCAGTCTCCCCTACATTCCCAGCTATAGCCAAGTCAGTCCTGAGGAAGAAGAACCAAGTCACGTAAGTTATAGAAGATATCAAGAAAATGCTAAAGAAATCAATATAGCATAGTACTGACAGAGGATATATACAAAAATAGAATATAAAACCCAGAAAATAAATCCATTTGAATATAACTGTCTGATTGATGATAAAGTTGATACATGGAGTGGGGAAAGATTTTTTTTTAATAAACAATGCTAATTCAGTTATATATTAATATGAACCAAAATGAATCGACCCTTATAAAATATGATTTCTCTAGAAAAAATCATGAAACTGGTTCATGAAAAAATCACGGACTGAGAATTGGTATGAAAGATCTATGTGTGAAAAAATACATAAATCTTGGGGGAAGAAGAAAGTTTCTTTTTAAAAATTTTTATTAGAGTATAGTTCCTTTACAATCTTGTTAGTTTCCACTGTACAAAAAAGTCAATCAGCTACACATGTGCCCCCTCTTTTTAAATTTCCTTTCCATTTAGGATACCACAAAGCACTGAGTAGAGTTCCCTGTCCTATACAGTAGGTTCTCATTAGTGGAAGAAAGCTTCCTAAACAAGATTTTTAAAAAGCAACTAAATATAAGAAGAAAAAAAAAAATCAGTAAATTGAACTCTGTAAAGATTATGAACTTTTGCTCACACGAAGACACCATTAAGAGAATGAAAAAGTAATTCAAGGGGGGAAAAGATATTATCAATAAATATGTGAGTGTTCAAAAATAAACATTTTGCTGTTATTGTTGTTTAGTCCCTAAGTTGTGTCTGACCTTCTGACCCCATGGACTGCAGCACGCCAGGCTTCTCTGTCCTCCACCATATCATGCTACTGCTGCTGCGAGGTCGCTTCAGTCGTGTTTGACTGTGTATGTCCCCATAGACGGCAGCTCACCAGGCTTCTCTTTCCCTCGGATTTTCCAGGCAAAAATACTGGAGTGGGTTGCTATTTCCTTTTCCATTGTATCATGGAGGTTGCTCAAACTGATGTCCACTGAGTTGCTGATGCTATCTAACTATCTCATCTTCTGAATGTCTGAGGTTGTTGATATTCCTCCCAGCAATCTTGATTAAAGCTTGTGTTCCATCCACCCTGGCATTTCTTATGATCCACTCTGTGTGCATATACATTAAATAAGCAGGGTGACATTACAGCCTTGTTCATCTCCCAACTTTGAGCCAGTCAGTTGTTCCATGTCCGATTCTAACTGCTGCTTCTTGACCCACATTTAGGTTTCTCAGGAGACGCAAGGTGGTCTGGTACTCCCATCTGTTTAAGAATTTTCCATAGTTCATTATGATCCACACAGTCAAAGGCTTGAGTGTAGTCAATGAAGCAGAAATATATGTTTTTCTGGAACTCCCTTGCTTTCTCCATGATTCAATCAATGTTGGCAATTTGATCTCTGGTTCCTATGCCTTTTCTAAATCTAGCTTGTAGATCTGGAAGTTCTCAGTGGATACTGTTAAAGCCTAGCTTGAAGGATTTTGTGCATAACCTTGCTGGCATATGAAATGAGCTCAATTGTATGGTAGTCTGAACATTCTTTGGCACTGCCTTTTTGGGGGCTGGAATGAAAACTATTTCCAGTCTTGAGGTCACTGCTGAGTCTTCCACATTTGTTGACATATTGAGTGCAGCACTTTACCAGCATCATCTTTCAGGATTATAAACAGCTCAGCTGAAATTCTGTCACAACCACTAGCTTTGTATTAATGCTTCCTAAGGCCCATTTGATTTCAGACTCCAGGATGTTCAGCTCTAGGTGAGTGACCACATCATCATGGTTATCAAGGTTACTAAGACCTTTTTGAAACAGTTCATGTGTGTACTCTTTGACCTCTTCTTAATCTCTTCTGTTTCTTAAGTCCTTATCATTTTTGTCCTTTATTGAGCCCATTTTTGCATGACATGTTCCTTTGCTATCTCCAATTTATTTGAAGAGATCTTTAATCTTTCCCATACTATTATTTTCCTCTATTTCTTTGCACTGTTTGTTCACATAAGAAGGTCTTTTCTCTTGGTGCTATTCTCTAGAACTCTGCATTCAGCCGGGTGTTATCCTCACTTTCTTTCTTATTTTTTTGCTTCTCTTCTTTCTTCAGGTAGCTGTAAGCCTCTTCAGACAACAATTTTGCCTTCATTTATTTCTTTCTTGGGGATAGTTTTGGCCACAGCCTCCTATACAACACGACAAATCTCCAGTCACTAGTCCTTCAGGCACTCTGTTATGAGATCTAATCCCTTGAATCTATTTATCACCTATACTGTATAATCATACGGGGTTTGATTTAGGTCATACTTAAATGGCAAGAGTAAACATCAACATTTTAGACTTGTTGAACTAATATGGACTAGAATGGGTGAATTTAGTTCAGATGATCATTATATCTACTACTGTGTGGGCAAGAATCCCTCAGAAGAAAGAGTAGCCCTCATAGTCAACAAAAGGGTCTAAAATGCAGTTCCTGGCTGCAGTCTCAAAAACGACAGACTGATCTCTGACTCCAAGGCAAACCGTTCAATATCACAGCAATCCAATCTATGCATCAACCATTAATGCCAAAGAGTTGAAGTTGAATGGTTCTACGATGATCTACAAGACCTTCTAGAACTAACACCAAAAAAAGATGTCCTTTTCATCACTGGGTTCAGTGCAGTTGCTCAATCATGTCCAACTCTTTCGACCCCGTGAAATGCAGCATGCCAGGCCTCCCTGTCCATCATCAACTTCTGGAGTTTACTCAAACTCGTGTCCATCAAGTTGGTGATGCCATCCAGCCATCTTATCCTCTGTCATCCTCTTCTCCTCCTGCCCTCAGTCCCTCCCAGCATCAGGGTCTTTTGCAATGAGTTAACTCTTCGCACGAGATGGTCAAAGTATTGGAGTTTCAGCTTTAGCATAAGTCCTTCCAATGAACACCCAGGACCAATCTTCCTTAGAATGGACTGCTTGGATCTCCTTGCAGTCCAAGGGACTCTCAAGAGTCTTCTTCAACACCACAGTTCAAAAGCATCAGTTCTTTGGCACTCAGCTTTCTTCACAGTCCAACTCTCACATCCATACATGACTATTGGAAAAACCATAGCCTTGACTAGACGGACCTTTGTTGGCAGAGTAATGTCTCTGCTTTTAAATATGCTATCTAGGTTGGTCATAATTTTCCTTCCAAGGAGTAAGAGTCTTTTAATTTCATGGCTGTAGTCAGTATCTGCTGCTAAACCTGCAACTCCAGTACTTTGGCCACCTGATGCGAAGAGTTGACTCATTGGTAAAGACTCTTGATGCTGGGAGGGATTGGGGGCAGGAAGAGAAGGGGACGACCGAGGATGAGATGGGTGGATGCCATCACGGATTCAATGGACGTGAGTCTCAGTGAACTCCGAGAGATGGGGTTGCAAAGAGTTGGACATGACTGAGTGACTGAACTGAACTGAACTGAGTCAGTATCTGCAGTGATTTTGGAGCCTCAAAAAATAAAATTTGACACTGTTTCCACTGTTTCTGCATCTATTTGCCATGAAGTGATAGGACCACGTGCCATAATCTAAGTTTTCTGAATATTGAGCTTTAGGCCAACTATTTCACTCTCCTCTTTCACCTTCATCAAGAGGGTCTTCAGTTACTCTTCACTTTCTGTCATCAGGGTGGTGTCATCTGCCTGTCTGAGGTTACTGGTATTTCTCCTGGCAATCTTGATTCCAGCTTCTGCTTCTTCCAGCCCAGCGTTTCTCATGATGTACTCTGCATTTAAGTTAAATAAGTAGGGTGACAATATAAAGCCTTGACGTACTCCTTTTCCTATGTGGAACCAGTCTGTTGTTCCATGTCCAGTTCTAACTGTTGCTTCCTGACCTGCATACAGGCTTCTCAAGAGGCAGGTCAGGTGGTTTGGGATTCCCATCTCTTTCAGAACTTTCCACAGCTTATTGTGATCCACACGGTCAAAGGCTTTGGCATAGTCAATAAAGCAGAAATAGATCTTTTTCTAGAACTCTCTTGCTTTTTCCATGATCCAGTGGATGTTGGCAATTTGATCTCTGGTTCCTCTGCCTTTTCTAAGACCAGTTTGAACATCAAGAAGTTTACGGCTCACGAATTGCTGAAGCCTGGCTTGGAGAATTTTGAGCATTATTTACTAGTGAGTTAGATGAGTGTAATTATGTGGTAGCTTGAGCATTCTTTGCCATTGCCTTTCTTTGGGGTTGGAATGAAAACTGACCTTTTCCAGTCCTATGGCCACTGCTGAGTTTTCCAAATTTGCTGACATATTGAATGCAGCACTTTCACAGCGTCATCTTTCAGGATTTGAAATAGCTCAACTGGAATTTCATCATCTCCACTAGCTTTGTTCGTAGTGATGCTTCCTAAGGCCCATTTGTCTTCACATTCCAGGGTGTCTGGCTCTAAGTGAGTGATCACACCATCGTGATTATCTGGGTTGTGAATATCTTTTTCGTACAGTTCTTCTGTGTATTCTTGCCACCTCTTCTTAATATCTTCTGCTTCTGTTAGGTCTGTACCATTTCTGTCCTTTATCGAGCCCATCTTTGCATGAAATGTTCCCTTGGTATCTCTGATTTTCTTGAGGAGATCTCTAGTCTTTCCCATTCTGTTGTTTTCGCACTGATCACTGAAGAAGGCTTTCTTATCTCTCCACACTATTCTTTGGAACTCTGCATTCAAATGCGTATATCTTTCCTTTTCTCCTTTGCTTTTCGCTTCTCTTCTTTTCAGAGCTATGTGTAAGGCCTCCTCAGAATACCATTTTGCTTTTTGGCATTTCCTTTTCTTGGGGATGATCTTGATCCCTGTCTCCTATACAATGTCACGAACCTCCATCCATAGTTCATCAGGTACTCTATCAGATATAGTCCCTTAAATCTATTTTCTCACTTCCACTGTATAATCATAAAGAATTTGATTTAGGTCATACCTGAATGGTCTAGTGGGTTTCCCTACTTTCTTCAATTTAAGTCTGAATTTGGCAGTAAAGAGTTCATGACCTGAGCCACAGTCACCTCCTGGTCTTCTTTTTGCTGACTGTATAGAGCTTCTCCATGTTTGGCTGTAAATAATATAATCAATCTGATTTTGGTGTTGACCATCTGGTGATGTCCATGTGTAGAGTTTTCTCTTGTGTTGTTGGAAGAAGGTGTTTGCTATGACCAGTGCATTCTCTTGGCAAAACTGCATTAGCCTTGATCCTGCTTCATTCCGTACTCCGAGGCCAAATCTGCCTGTTACTCCAGTGAAAAGGACATGTTTTTTTGGGTGTTAGTTCTAAGAAGTCTTATATGTCTTCATAGAACCGTTCAACTTCAGCTTCTTCAGCATTACTGGTTGGGGCATAGACTTGGATTACTGTGATTTTGAATAGTCTGCCTTGAAATGAACAGAGGTCATTCTGTCATTTTTGACATTGCATCAAATTCTGCATTTCAGACTCTTTTGTTGACCATGATGACTACTCCATTTCTTCTAAGGGATCCCTGCCCACAGTAGTAGATATAATGGTCATCTGAGTTAAATCCACACATTCCAGTCCATTTTAGTTCGCTGATTCCTAGAAGGTCAATGTTCACTCTTGCCATCTCCCATTTGACAATTCCAATTTGCCTTGATTCATGGACCTAACATTTCAGGTTCCTATGCAATATTGCTCTTTACAGCACTGGACCTTGCTTCTATCACCAGTCACATCCACAGCTGGGTATTTTGTTGCTTTGGCTCGATCCCTTCATTCTTTCTGGAGTTATTTCTCCACTGATCTTTAGTAGCATATTGGGCACTTACCGGCCTGGGTAGTTCCTCTTTCAGTATCCTATCATTTTGCCTTTTCATACTGTTCATGGGGTTCTCAAGCAAGAACACTGAAGTGGTTTGCCATTCCCTTCTCCAGTGGACCACATTCTGTCAGACCTCTCCACCATGACCCATGTGTCTTGGGTGGCTCCACACTACATGGCTTAGTTTCATTTAGTTAGACAAGGCTTGGTCCATGTTATCAGACTGGCTAGTTTTCTGTGATTATGGTTTCAGTGTATCTGCCCTGTGATGCCCTCTCACAACACCTACTGTCTTACTTGGGTTTCTCTTACCTTGGACGTGGGGTATCTCTTCACGGCTGCTCCAGCAAAGCACAGCCGCTGCTCCTTACGTTGGAAAAGGGGTATCTCCCATCACAGGGGACTGGAACGCAAAAGTTGGAAGTCAAGAGATACCTGGAAAAACAGGCAAGTTTGGCCTCAGAGTACAAAATGAAGCAGGGCAAAGGCTAATAGAGTTTTGCCAAGAGAATGCACTAGTCATAGGAAACACCCTTTTACAACAACACAAGACATGACTATATACATGGACATCACCAGATGGTCAATACCAAAATCAGACTGATTATATTCTTTGTAGCTGAAGATGGAGAAGCTCTATACAGTCAGCAAAAAGAAGACCGGGAGCTGACTGTGGCTCAGATCATGAACTCCCTATGGCCAATTTCAGACTTAAATTGAAGAGGGTAGTAGGGAAAACCACTAGACCATTCAGGTATGACCTAAATCAAATCCCTTATGAAAATATACAGTGGAAGTGACAAATAAGTTAAAGGGATTAGCTCTGGTAGACAAACTGACTGAACAACTATGGATGGAGGGCCATGACACTGTATAGGAGGCAGTGATTAAGACCATCCCCAAGAAAAAGAAATGCAAAAAGGCAAAATGGTTTTCTGAGGAGGCCTTACAAATAGCTGAGAGGGGAAGAAAACCAAAAGGCAAAGCAGAAAAGGAAAGATATACTCATTTGTATGCAGAGTTCCAAAAACAGCAAAGAGAGATAAGAAAGCCTTCCCAAGTGATCAATGCAAAGAAATAGAGAAAAACAATAAAATGAGAAAGACTAGAGATCTCTTCAAGAATATGAGAGATACCAAGGGAAATACTTCATACAAGAATGGGCCCAATAAAGGCCAGAAACAGCAAGGACTGAAAACAAAGCTATGTTTTTTCTAGTAATCAGTCATGTATGGATGTGAGAGTTGAACGATAAAGAAAACTGAGCACCAAAGAATTGATGCTTTTGAACTGTGGTGTTGGAGAATACTCTTGAGAGTCCCTTGGACTGCAAGGAGATCAAACCAGTCAATCCTAAAGGAAATCAGTACTGAATATTCATTGGAACAATGGATGCTGAAGCTAAAGCGCCAATACTTTGGCCACCTGATGCAAAGCACTGACTCATTGGAAAAGGGTACGACAGAGGATGAGATGGTTGGAAGGGATCATTGACTCAATGGACGTGATAAGCAAGCTCTGGGCACTGGTGATGGACAGGGAAGCCTGGCTGCTGCAAACCATGGGTCACAAAGAACTGGACATGACTGAACAACTGAACTGAACTTAACGGCCTAGTGGTTTTCCTTACTTTCTTCAATTTATGCCTGAATTATGCAATAAAGTGCTCATGATCTGAGCCACAGTCAACTCCATGTTTTGTTTTTGCTGACTGTATAGAACTTCTCCAATTTTGGCTGCAAAGAACATAATCAACCTGATGTCCATATTGACCATTTGGTGATGTCCACGTGTAGAGTCATCTCTTGGGTTGTTGGAAAGGGTGTTTGCTATGACCAGTGTGTTCTCTTGGCAAAAGTCTGTTAATCTTTGTTGTGCTTCATTTTGTACTCCAACACCAAACTTGACAGTTACTCCAGGTTTCTCTTGACTTCCTACTTTTGCATTTCAATTTCCAATAGTGAAAAGGACATCTTTTTCTGGTGTTAGTTCTAGAAGATCTGGTAGGTCTTCATAGACGTGGTCAACTTCAGCTTCTTTCACATCATTGGTTGGGACACACACTTGGATTACTGTGATGTTGAATAAGGCTTGCCTTGGAAACAAACTGAGATTATTCTGTTGTTTTTGAGACTGTATCCAAGTACTGCATTTCCAAGAGCTACTCCATTTCTTCTAATGGATTCTTGCCTATAGTAGTAGACATGATGATCACTTGAATTAAATTCATCCATTCCTGTTTACATTCATTCATTAAGTCCTAAGATGTCAATGTTCAATCTTGCCATCTCCTGGTTAACCACATCTAATTTATCTTAATTCATGGATCTGACATTCCAGATCCCTATGCAATATTTATTGTATTTATTGGACTTTATTTTGGCACCAGACACATTCAAAGCTGAACGTCACTCCTGCTTCGGCCTAGCCACTTCATTCTTACACTGCAGCTATCAGTAACTGACCTTCACTCTTCTGCAGTAGTATATTGGACTCCTTCCAATTTGGGTGGCTCATCTTCTGTGCCATATCTTTTTGCCTTTTTATACTGTCCTTGGGGTTCTCCAGGCAAGAATACTGTTCAGTTCAGTCGCTCAGTTGTGTCCGACTATTTGTGAACCCAATGATTGCAGCACGCCAGGCCTCCCTGTTCATCACCAACTCCCAGAGTTCATTCAAACTCATGTCCATCGAGTCGGTGATGCCATCCAACCATCTCATCCTCTGTCGCCCCTTCTCCTCCTGCCCCCAATTCCTCCCAGCATCAGGGTCTTTTCCAATGAGTCAACTCTTCGCATGAGGTGGCCAAAGTATTGGAGTTTCAGCTTTAGCATCAGTCCTTCCAAAGAACACCCAGGACTGATCTTTAGAATGGACTGGTTGGATCTCCTTGCATCCAAGGGACTCTCAAGAGTCTTCTTCAACACCACTGTTCAAAAGCATCAATTCTTCGGCACTCAACTTTCTTTACAGTCCAACTCTCACATCCATATGTGACCACAGGAAAAACCATAGCCTTGACTAGATGGACCTTTGTTGGCAAAGCAATGTCTCTGCTTTTGAATATGCCATCTAGGTTGGTCATAACTTTCCTTCCAAGGAGTAACCGTCTTTTAATTTCATGGCTGCAATCACCATCTGCAGTGATTTTGGAGCCCCCAAAAATAAAGTCGGACACTGTTTCCACTGCTTCCCCATCTATTTCCCATGAAGTGATGGGACCAGATGCCATGATCTACGTTTTCTGAATGTTTAGCTTTAGGCCAAATTTTTCACTCTCCTTTCCTTTTCATCCAGAGGCTTTTTAGTTCCTCTTCACTTTCTGCCATAAGGGTGCTGTCATCTGCATATCTGAGGTTATTGGTATTTCTCCTGGCAACCTTGAGTACAGCTTGTGCTTCTTCTAGCCCAGCGTTTCTCATGTTGTATTCTGCATATAAGTTAAATAAGTAGGGTGACAATATACAGCCTTGATATACTCCTTTTCCTATTTGGAATCAGTGGGTTGCAATTTTCTTCTCCAGTGGAACACGTCCTGTCAGAACTCTTCTCTACATCCTGTCCATCTTGGGTAGCCATGCACTGCATGGCTCATAAATTTATGGAGTTACACAAGCCCCTTTGACACAGCAAGGCTGTGATCCATGAAGGGAAAACAGACATACATGTAAAAAAAAAAAAAAAGAACTTATATACAGAATATATAAAGAAATTCTACACATAATGAGAAAAGAATAGACAACACAATTATTTAAAATGGATGAAATACTTGAGCTGACACTTCACAAACATAGTCACAAGACAAATATATAAAAAGGACATTAACTTCATTGATCATTAGGAAGATGGAAAATAAGGCCACAATGTACATATCAGAATGATTAACAGTGAAATACCAATTGTGGGTGAAGATGCAGAGCTTGGTTTACTGGAGGGTAAATTGATTCAACCACTCTGGAAACTTTTGGCAGTATATAGCAAACTGAACAAAACTCTGCAGTTTATTCCTAGGTAGAAAGAAGAAAAAAAAAATGTATACACAGTCACTAACAGACATATACAGGAAATACCATAAAACCAATATGTTGAATAGGCAAACATAGGGAACCCAAATGTCCATCAACAATAGAATGGATTTCTGTGGTTTGCCAAAAGGAATCTCAGGACTCAGAAACTGTTACATTCACAGTTACAATTTAACAAAAGGATATATATAGCTCAGAACTGCAAAAACACTGCTGTTGCCTGAAGTTGAATAGCTTAATAAGTAAGTGCTTCTCAGTTTGTTGTATTCCTCTGGTTGAATTCCAGAGTACTGAAATGGTTGTTTGTGATTGTTTTGTCCAGCTTTATTTGGACAGAATTTGTTGACCATCTGTTCTGTCATACCAAAGTGAAAATTCTGATGGTAAAATTTTGAAAAAAGTGAAAATTCTGGTGGCGCAGGTGAGATGAAGTTCACCTCCAAGTGCCTTGACACCTGTGACAATTCAAGTATGATGAGAGACCAGAATGGAAAAGACGAAAGTGAAAGTGAAGTCGCTCAGTCATGTCCGACTCTTTGTGACCCCATGGACTGTAACCTACCAGGCTCCTCTGTCCATGGGATTCTCCAGGCAAGAATATTGGAGTGGGTTGCCATTTCCTTCTCCAGGGGATCTTCCCGACCCAAGGATTGAACCTGGGTCTCCTGCCTTGCAGGCAGATGCTTTAACCTCTGAGCCACCAGGGAAGCTCCGGAAAAGACAGAAATGGCAGCAAAAATATTTGAAACAATAATGGCCAAAACTTCCCAATTCACCTGCACTGGCAGGTGGGTTCTTTACCACTTAGCACCACCTCAGTTCAGTTCAGTCACTCACTCATGTCTGACTCTTTGCAACTCCATGGAATGTAGTATACCAGGCTTGTCCATCATCAACTCCTGGAGATTGCGCAAACTGATGTCTACCAAGTTGGTGATGACATCCAACCATCTCATCCTGTCATCCCCTTCTCCTCCTGCCTTCAGTCTATCCCAGCATTAGAGTTTTTTCCAGTGAGTCAGTTCTTCACATCAGGTGGCCAAAGTATTGAAGCTTCAGCTTCAGCATCAGTCCTTCCAATGAATACTAAGGACTGATTTCCTTAGGACTCACTGGTTTGATCTTGTAGTCCAAGGGACTCTCAAGAGTTTTCTCTAACACCACTGTTCAAAAGAAACAATGGATTGCCACATCAAAATTGCTGAAAGAGTAGTTTCAAAAGTGACACCTGGGAAGCGAGATATATATATATATAAATCTACAGACCTCAGAAGCTAAACGAGCCACATGTAAATAATCCAAAGAGAGAATCTCCTGGTGGTCCAGTGCTTAGGACTCTGCACTTTTATTACCACAGCCCAGGTTCAACCCCTCATCAGGGAACCAAGATCCTCCAAGCTGCAAGACATGGCTAAAAAACAAATAATGAAACAAACAAGACACAGTTCCACACCTAGACACATTACAGCAGAAACTGTTGAAGACAAAGAGACAATCTAAAGTAGCATGAAAAGAAAATGAGTTACCACTTATAGTAGGGACCAACAAACTTAATGTGTAAAGACATAAATATAAGATAAATATTTTAGATAAGACGGTCTGTGTTACAACTACTCAACTCTGCCACTGTAGAACAAAAGCTTTCACATTCAGTCGTCACTGCTGTGGTCCAAGAAAATTTTACATTTGAATTTCATACAGTTTTCATGTGGGACCAAAAACATACTTTATACAAATGCAAAAAAAAAAAAAATTTAGTACACAAACCACGTAAAAACAGGTAGTGGGCCAGATTAAGCCTGTGGACCATAGTTTACAGACCCTCTGACATCAAGTGAACTACAATACTTATTAACAACTCTCTTCCCATCAGACATAATAGATGCCAGAAAGCAATATAATGATATATAAAAAGTAATGGAAAGATTATTTAAAAATCTAGAAAGCACACAAAATATTTTATATACCAAATTCTAAGACAAAGAGACCCACCAACAGTTACCCTGCATTGATATTTTCATGTCAACTCTTCTTAAAATTATATTAACTTGGTAAGCTGGAAATCAGCATTTTTTAAAGCATTCACAAGTTTATAGATATAAAAGCATGCTGCAGATTATAACACACAACACACAATAAGACAGAAATAAATGCCAAACAAAGATCATTGGATATGATTAGCTAAGACATGGTAACTGTCAGCTGTGCAAAAGAAGGTAAAGATTTAATGTCATCATATTAATACACTGGGCTCCCTTGGTGGCTCTGTGGTAAAGAATCCATCTGCCAATGCAGGAGACACAGGAGATGCAGGTTCGATCCCTGGGTCAGAAAGATCCCCTGGAGTAGGAAATGGCAACCACTCCAGTATTTTTGCTTGGAAAATTCTGTTAGGAGAAGCACACTGACTGAAACCGCCCACCCTGGCCAGGTACCACAGTAACCATTTGCAAGAGTTGTTTTAAGACAGGAGGTCCTGGAAAGGAACTCGGAAATAAGAAGCCACCACCAACCACCAGAAGAGTTCAGGAAAGGTCAAAAGGTGACCACGTATTCAACCACCTCCCAGAATCCTTCTCTCTGGCATCCATCTTGGCTGAGCGATGTGTACACCACCAGGAAGGACTCTGAGTCAGAATGACTGGCCAAAGACAATCTGGAAACTAATCCCATCAGCTTATAACCCAAGATCGCAAGCCATGTGGCAGAGTAGTTCTCCTGAGTTCACTTACCCAACTGCTCTCTGCCCAGACACCCCTTCCCAATAAAAATCTTTCTGTCAGCATATGTGTCTTCTCAGACAATTCATTTCCAAGTGGTAGACAAGAGACCACTTCTGGGGCCTAGAAGGGGTCCCCGTTCCTGCAACAATTCCACGGACAGAGGAGACTGGTGGGCTACAGTCCACAGGGCTGCAAAGCGTCAGACATGACAGAGNTTAGCTTTAGGCCAAATTTTTCACTCTCCTTTCCTTTTCATCCAGAGGCTTTTTAGTTCCTCTTCACTTTCTGCCATAAGGGTGCTGTCATCTGCATATCTGAGGTTATTGGTATTTCTCCTGGCAACCTTGAGTACAGCTTGTGCTTCTTCTAGCCCAGCGTTTCTCATGTTGTATTCTGCATATAAGTTAAATAAGTAGGGTGACAATATACAGCCTTGATATACTCCTTTTCCTATTTGGAATCAGTGGGTTGCAATTTTCTTCTCCAGTGGAACACGTCCTGTCAGAACTCTTCTCTACATCCTGTCCATCTTGGGTAGCCATGCACTGCATGGCTCATAAATTTATGGAGTTACACAAGCCCCTTTGACACAGCAAGGCTGTGATCCATGAAGGGAAAACAGACATACATGTAAAAAAAAAAAAAAAGAACTTATATACAGAATATATAAAGAAATTCTACACATAATGAGAAAAGAATAGACAACACAATTATTTAAAATGGATGAAATACTTGAGCTGACACTTCACAAACATAGTCACAAGACAAATATATAAAAAGGACATTAACTTCATTGATCATTAGGAAGATGGAAAATAAGGCCACAATGTACATATCAGAATGATTAACAGTGAAATACCAATTGTGGGTGAAGATGCAGAGCTTGGTTTACTGGAGGGTAAATTGATTCAACCACTCTGGAAACTTTTGGCAGTATATAGCAAACTGAACAAAACTCTGCAGTTTATTCCTAGGTAGAAAGAAGAAAAAAAAAATGTATACACAGTCACTAACAGACATATACAGGAAATACCATAAAACCAATATGTTGAATAGGCAAACATAGGGAACCCAAATGTCCATCAACAATAGAATGGATTTCTGTGGTTTGCCAAAAGGAATCTCAGGACTCAGAAACTGTTACATTCACAGTTACAATTTAACAAAAGGATATATATAGCTCAGAACTGCAAAAACACTGCTGTTGCCTGAAGTTGAATAGCTTAATAAGTAAGTGCTTCTCAGTTTGTTGTATTCCTCTGGTTGAATTCCAGAGTACTGAAATGGTTGTTTGTGATTGTTTTGTCCAGCTTTATTTGGACAGAATTTGTTGACCATCTGTTCTGTCATACCAAAGTGAAAATTCTGATGGTAAAATTTTGAAAAAAGTGAAAATTCTGGTGGCGCAGGTGAGATGAAGTTCACCTCCAAGTGCCTTGACACCTGTGACAATTCAAGTATGATGAGAGACCAGAATGGAAAAGACGAAAGTGAAAGTGAAGTCGCTCAGTCATGTCCGACTCTTTGTGACCCCATGGACTGTAACCTACCAGGCTCCTCTGTCCATGGGATTCTCCAGGCAAGAATATTGGAGTGGGTTGCCATTTCCTTCTCCAGGGGATCTTCCCGACCCAAGGATTGAACCTGGGTCTCCTGCCTTGCAGGCAGATGCTTTAACCTCTGAGCCACCAGGGAAGCTCCGGAAAAGACAGAAATGGCAGCAAAAATATTTGAAACAATAATGGCCAAAACTTCCCAATTCACCTGCACTGGCAGGTGGGTTCTTTACCACTTAGCACCACCTCAGTTCAGTTCAGTCACTCACTCATGTCTGACTCTTTGCAACTCCATGGAATGTAGTATACCAGGCTTGTCCATCATCAACTCCTGGAGATTGCGCAAACTGATGTCTACCAAGTTGGTGATGACATCCAACCATCTCATCCTGTCATCCCCTTCTCCTCCTGCCTTCAGTCTATCCCAGCATTAGAGTTTTTTCCAGTGAGTCAGTTCTTCACATCAGGTGGCCAAAGTATTGAAGCTTCAGCTTCAGCATCAGTCCTTCCAATGAATACTAAGGACTGATTTCCTTAGGACTCACTGGTTTGATCTTGTAGTCCAAGGGACTCTCAAGAGTTTTCTCTAACACCACTGTTCAAAAGAAACAATGGATTGCCACATCAAAATTGCTGAAAGAGTAGTTTCAAAAGTGACACCTGGGAAGCGAGATATATATATATATAAATCTACAGACCTCAGAAGCTAAACGAGCCACATGTAAATAATCCAAAGAGAGAATCTCCTGGTGGTCCAGTGCTTAGGACTCTGCACTTTTATTACCACAGCCCAGGTTCAACCCCTCATCAGGGAACCAAGATCCTCCAAGCTGCAAGACATGGCTAAAAAACAAATAATGAAACAAACAAGACACAGTTCCACACCTAGACACATTACAGCAGAAACTGTTGAAGACAAAGAGACAATCTAAAGTAGCATGAAAAGAAAATGAGTTACCACTTATAGTAGGGACCAACAAACTTAATGTGTAAAGACATAAATATAAGATAAATATTTTAGATAAGACGGTCTGTGTTACAACTACTCAACTCTGCCACTGTAGAACAAAAGCTTTCACATTCAGTCGTCACTGCTGTGGTCCAAGAAAATTTTACATTTGAATTTCATACAGTTTTCATGTGGGACCAAAAACATACTTTATACAAATGCAAAAAAAAAAAAAATTTAGTACACAAACCACGTAAAAACAGGTAGTGGGCCAGATTAAGCCTGTGGACCATAGTTTACAGACCCTCTGACATCAAGTGAACTACAATACTTATTAACAACTCTCTTCCCATCAGACATAATAGATGCCAGAAAGCAATATAATGATATATAAAAAGTAATGGAAAGATTATTTAAAAATCTAGAAAGCACACAAAATATTTTATATACCAAATTCTAAGACAAAGAGACCCACCAACAGTTACCCTGCATTGATATTTTCATGTCAACTCTTCTTAAAATTATATTAACTTGGTAAGCTGGAAATCAGCATTTTTTAAAGCATTCACAAGTTTATAGATATAAAAGCATGCTGCAGATTATAACACACAACACACAATAAGACAGAAATAAATGCCAAACAAAGATCATTGGATATGATTAGCTAAGACATGGTAACTGTCAGCTGTGCAAAAGAAGGTAAAGATTTAATGTCATCATATTAATACACTGGGCTCCCTTGGTGGCTCTGTGGTAAAGAATCCATCTGCCAATGCAGGAGACACAGGAGATGCAGGTTCGATCCCTGGGTCAGAAAGATCCCCTGGAGTAGGAAATGGCAACCACTCCAGTATTTTTGCTTGGAAAATTCTGTTAGGAGAAGCACACTGACTGAAACCGCCCACCCTGGCCAGGTACCACAGTAACCATTTGCAAGAGTTGTTTTAAGACAGGAGGTCCTGGAAAGGAACTCGGAAATAAGAAGCCACCACCAACCACCAGAAGAGTTCAGGAAAGGTCAAAAGGTGACCACGTATTCAACCACCTCCCAGAATCCTTCTCTCTGGCATCCATCTTGGCTGAGCGATGTGTACACCACCAGGAAGGACTCTGAGTCAGAATGACTGGCCAAAGACAATCTGGAAACTAATCCCATCAGCTTATAACCCAAGATCGCAAGCCATGTGGCAGAGTAGTTCTCCTGAGTTCACTTACCCAACTGCTCTCTGCCCAGACACCCCTTCCCAATAAAAATCTTTCTGTCAGCATATGTGTCTTCTCAGACAATTCATTTCCAAGTGGTAGACAAGAGACCACTTCTGGGGCCTAGAAGGGGTCCCCGTTCCTGCAACAATTCCACGGACAGAGGAGACTGGTGGGCTACAGTCCACAGGGCTGCAAAGCGTCAGACATGACAGAGGGGCTGAGCACACAAATATACATCATGTGTTACAAGTACTTTTAGTGAATGGTACTTATTTTAATAATTATATGACACCAAAAGGGTCAACAAGAGGGTAACAAGTAGGAAGGCAAGGGGACCCCAAGTGGAGGAAATAGACTGCAAGTGGAGGATTTTGTTTGTTTTGTTTTTTCCTTCTCTATACAAAATAAAAAAGTTTTCTTTTAACTATGTATTTGCTTGGAAATCTGCCTTTCTTTAAGATTCATGTCAATTGTTTTACAGCCAGGGATGTTCACTTTGTGCAAATGCCATCTCAAAATGCATGTTGTGGGAGAGAAGACTGATACAACTCTCTCAGTTTTAAGGTGATTCTTTAACAGATATATAACTCTTTGCTAAAAACTAGTGTACTTTCTGCCCTCTTCTGAAGCCTATGTCAGAAGCTTCCTCTATCCCTTTATACTTTATTACACAAAAGCTTCAAGTGATCAAGCCTCATCTCTGACCCTGGATGGAGATCCTCTCCTCCAAAGGTCACAATTTGCAGCATAGCTCACGGCTTGCAGCAGCAACCTTTCAGTAGGTTCTGAGTACTATGGTCAAAAACACCATTAGGAAATTGTCAAAATCATATAAAATGAGACTGGAACACCTTATGAAGCAAACAATGTCAATTTGCTTATAGTCAGAACTTTATTTCCTTTTCAAGTGCAGAGCAAATCATGTCTCAAAGTGCCTGTGTACTCTGCCAAAAACGCCTGACAAACAACTCTATCCATTCATCCACCTCACTTCTCAAGAGAAAACATTGGTTATGCAAAGGAAGCAAATGGGCTGGACTATGGAGCTGACGAGATAGGCTACCATGTCTGTTATATGAACATATATGTTGAGAGTAAGTAAGGAGGTATAGAAAAACTGAATGTGGCAGCAAATTGTTTGAAGAGCATTCTTTGGATTAGTAGATCACCATACATGGGGTGGTAGGAAGAAATACTGAGTCCTTGAATTTTTCGCAGGATTCCTGAAATCTGAGTTTACAAAAGAAAATCTGCATATTGCAAAAAATAAAATTCTTCACTCATAAGAACTAATATTAAGCATATCTTTATTGAAATACATCCTCTATTAAAACAGACTTTAAGACTTTTAAAGAAATTTAATCAGATGACTTTATTTATATTAAAATGAGATCAGGCATTCTAAAAGGACACACATTTTGACGAGAGGGTAGAATATCAAACAGGAATGTAAGACAAGAGAGGTCATTTTTATGTATGAGCTAACAGTACTATTGGAACGTTAAGGCCATTATGTAAGGCCAACTTTGTGGTTTTGCTTCAATATATTAGGGGTGGAGACTTTTCTGATGGTGCCTAATTAATAAACTAAAGCTGTAATCTAGGACATGGCCACATGAGAGAGGCAACAAATCTCACAGAGAAAATAATAAGTAAATTCTTGGGAATTCCCTGGTGATCCAGTGGTTCAGGATCTGCCTTCCAGTGCAAGGGATGCAGATTCAATCTCTGTCACGGAATTAAAATCCCACGTGCCACGGGACAACTAAGTCCACACATGTACATGTCACAACTAGAATCCACATGCTCTGCAGACGCCATGCAGCAACTAGAGATAAGGCCACATACCACAATGAAGAGCCTGTGTGCCACAACTAAGACCAGATGTAGCAAAAACAAAACAAAAAAAATGTTTTTAAAAAGACGTAAATTGTTCTACACTACTTAAGTCAGTCCTAATGAATGCTAGGATGCAGTCAGACTGTACAAAATATGATTATGTTTATACCACTGTTTATCTCCAAACTCTGATCTCAGCACTTTTTCTTGCCCTGGAAACAGAACAGAATACTTTCTATCTACTAGCTACAGCAGAAGTTGGGGCAGGGGCAAGGAATATACGTGAACCATCATCCTGAAATTATACCAAGGTGGATGACAGAATCAAGATTCCAAGAACTGGAAACGGGCTATTTGTAAACTCCATCATAAAGGAAGAGAATAACAAACTCCAGCAGTCATGAAACAAACCCTGTATTTGCCCCTTCCTTTTCGAACAACCTAAACTGTGGAAAGTTCTGAAAGAGATGGGAATACCAGACCACCTGACCTGCCTCTTGAGAAACCTATACGCAGGTCAGGAAGCAACAGAACTGGACATGAAACAACAGACTGGTTCCAAATAGGAAAAGGGGTATGTCAAGGCTGTGTATTGTCACCCTGCTTATTTAACTTATATGCAGAGTACATCATGAGAAACGCTGGACTGGAAGAAACACAAGCTGGAATCAAGATTGTCGGGAGATATATCAATAACCTCAGATATGCAGATGACACCACCCTGATGGCAGGAAGTGAAGAGGAACTAAAAAGCCTCTTGATGAAAGTGAAAGAGGAGAGTGAAAAGGTTGGCTTAAAGCTCAACATTCAGAAAACGAAGATCATGGCATCTGATGCCATCACTTCATGGAAAAAGATGGGGAAATAGTGTCAGACTTTGTTTTGGGGGGCTCCAAAATCACTGCAGATGGTGGTTGCAGCCATTTAATTAAAAGACATTTACTCCTTGGAAGAAAAGTTATGACCAACCTAGACAGTATATTCAAAAGCAGAGACATTGCTTTGCCAACAAAGGTCCGTCTAGTCAAGGCTATAGTTTTACCAGTGGTCACGTATGGATGTGAGACTTGGATTGTGAAGAAAGCTGAGCACTGAAGAATTGATGCTTTTGAACTGTGGTGTTGGAGAAGACTCTTGAGTGTCCCTTGGACTGCAAGGAGATCCAACCAGTCCATTCTGAAGGAGATCAACCCTGGGATTTCTTTGGTAGTAATGATGCTGAAGCCTGAAACTCCAGTACTTTGGCCACCTCATGCAAAGAGTTGACTCATTGGAAAAGACTCTTGATGCTGGGAGGGATTAGGGGCAGGAGGAGAAGGGGACGACAGAGGATGAGATGGCTGGATGGCACCACTGACTCGATGGACGTGAGTTGGAGTAAACTCCGGGATTTGGTAATGGACAGGGAGGCCTGGCGTGCTGCGATTCATGGGGTCGCAAAGAGTCAGACATGACTGAGCGACTAAACTGAACTGAATAATATCACTTCTCTGTCCAACCAGAAAAGGCAGAAAGTGGAGGGTGTATGCCAGAGCAAATCTTTCTTTTTTAAAAAAGGAGTAAACCAGTTCTCCTACATTAAAAAAAAAGAAAGAAAGAAAATAAAGAAACATACAAAGTTACCAAACTATGGTGTAAAGTCTGTAGGAGACAGGAAGGTAAAAGACATTTAGCTTATTTAGAAACACCAAAAGCTTAGAAAAAGCATGAGAACATGGGCTTCCTTTCTGGCTCAGCTGGTAAAGAATCTGCCCACAATGTTTGGTCCCTGGGTCGGGAAGATCTCCTGGAGACGGGAAAGGCTACCCAATCCAGTACTCTGGCCTGGAGAATTCCATGGATTGTATGTATAGCCCATGGGGTTGCAAAGAATCGGACACAACTGAGCGACTTTCACTAACTGAGCAATACTTTGTCTATGACACTGTAGAGTGACACTAGCAAATCTGTACTTCTCACATAACTAATCATTTTAACCAAACCTTTGCAAGCAGTAAAACTGCTCAGAATCTGCAAAGAGGCAGTTGAACAGCATTTTAGCTGCCTTCTAAGATTGCATTCCAGATCTAACAGGGATACAGAAACCCTAAGAAAATTATCTGTTTTGGGCAGTAAGAAAGAAGATATACTAGGCCTATGGGGCACTTTAGCTAATCAATTAAATCTGAAGTGAAGTAAAGTCGCTCAGTTGTGTCCGACTCTGCAACCCCATGGAATGTAGCCTACCAGGCTCCTAAGTCCATGGGATTTTCCAGGTAAGAATACTGGAGTGGGTTACCATTTCCTTCTCCAGGAGATCTTCCCAACCCAGGGATGGAACCCACGTCTCCCACATTGTAGGCAGACGCTTTACAGTCTGAGCTACCAAAAGGGATCTGATAATCTAGCAGCAGCTGGTGACAACGCAGGTGCAGGGGCTTCAGCTGCGCAACAGCACAGGGGTGGCCAAGAGGAGCTACCCCATGTCCCAGGTCAGGACGGCTGAGAGGAGATACCCCACGTCCACAGTCGGGGCAGCAGCCAAGAGGAGCTACCCCATGCCCAAGCTAAGGGGCGGCAACTGAGAAGAGCTACTCCATGTCCAAAGTCAGGGCGGCCGAGAAGAGATACCCCACGTCCAAGGTCAGAGAGGCTGAGAGGAGCTACCCCGCTTCCAAGGAGCAGCTGGGAGGAGCTACCAAAAGCCCAAGCTCAGGGACAGCTGCCGAGAGGAGTTGCCCCATGTCCAAGGTAAGGAGAATGGCTGTGCTTTGCTGGAGCAGCCGTGAAGAGATATCCCACGTCTAAGGTAAGAAAATCCAAGTAAGATGGTAGATGCTGAAAGGGCAGACAGATTGAAACCACAGTCACAGGCAATTAGCCAATCTGATCACACAGACCACAGCTTGTTTAACTCAATGAAATTAAGCCATTCTGTGTGGGGTCACCCAAGACAAAGGGGTCATGGTAGAGAGGGCTGACAGAATGTGGTCCACTGGAGAAAGAAATGGCAAACCACTTCAGTATTCTTGCCTTGAGAACCCCATGAATAGTATGAAAAGGCAAAAAGTTAGGACACTGAAAGATGAACTCCCCAGGTCAACAGGTGCCCAATATACTACTGGAGATCATTGCAGAAGTAACTCCAGAAAGAATGAAGGGAGGGAGCCAAAGCAAAAACAATACCCAGTTCTGGATGTGACTGGTGATAGAAGCAAGGTCTGATGCTGTAACGAGCAATACTGCACAGGAACATGGAATATGTTAGGTCCATGAATCAAGGCAAATTGGAAGTGGTCAAACAGGAGATGGCAAGAGTGAACATCGACCTTCTAGGAATCAGCGAACTAAAATGGACTGAAATGGGTGAATTAAACTCAGATGACCATTATATCTACTATTGTGGGCAGGAACCCCTTAGAAGAAATGGAGTAGCCATCATGGTCAACAAGAGAGTCCAAAATGCAGTACTTGGATGCAATCTCAAAAACAACAGAATGATCTCTGTTATTTCCAAGGCAAGCCATTCAATATCAGGGTAATCCAAGTCTATGACCTGACCAGTAATGCTGAAGAAGCTGAAGCTGAATGGTTCTATGAAGACCTACAAGACCTTTTAGAACGAACACACACAAAAAGATGTCCTTTACATTATAGGGAACTGGAATGCAAAAGACGAAGTCAAGAAACACCTGGAGTTAACAGGGAAATTTGGCCTTGGAGTACAGAATGAAGCAGGATCAAGGCTAATAGAGTTTTGTCAAGAAAACACACTGGTCATAGCAAACATCCCCTTCCAACAACACAAGAGAAGACTCTACATATGGACATCACCAGATGGTCTANATAATATCACTTCTCTGTCCAACCAGAAAAGGCAGAAAGTGGAGGGTGTATGCCAGAGCAAATCTTTCTTTTTTAAAAAAGGAGTAAACCAGTTCTCCTACATTAAAAAAAAAGAAAGAAAGAAAATAAAGAAACATACAAAGTTACCAAACTATGGTGTAAAGTCTGTAGGAGACAGGAAGGTAAAAGACATTTAGCTTATTTAGAAACACCAAAAGCTTAGAAAAAGCATGAGAACATGGGCTTCCTTTCTGGCTCAGCTGGTAAAGAATCTGCCCACAATGTTTGGTCCCTGGGTCGGGAAGATCTCCTGGAGACGGGAAAGGCTACCCAATCCAGTACTCTGGCCTGGAGAATTCCATGGATTGTATGTATAGCCCATGGGGTTGCAAAGAATCGGACACAACTGAGCGACTTTCACTAACTGAGCAATACTTTGTCTATGACACTGTAGAGTGACACTAGCAAATCTGTACTTCTCACATAACTAATCATTTTAACCAAACCTTTGCAAGCAGTAAAACTGCTCAGAATCTGCAAAGAGGCAGTTGAACAGCATTTTAGCTGCCTTCTAAGATTGCATTCCAGATCTAACAGGGATACAGAAACCCTAAGAAAATTATCTGTTTTGGGCAGTAAGAAAGAAGATATACTAGGCCTATGGGGCACTTTAGCTAATCAATTAAATCTGAAGTGAAGTAAAGTCGCTCAGTTGTGTCCGACTCTGCAACCCCATGGAATGTAGCCTACCAGGCTCCTAAGTCCATGGGATTTTCCAGGTAAGAATACTGGAGTGGGTTACCATTTCCTTCTCCAGGAGATCTTCCCAACCCAGGGATGGAACCCACGTCTCCCACATTGTAGGCAGACGCTTTACAGTCTGAGCTACCAAAAGGGATCTGATAATCTAGCAGCAGCTGGTGACAACGCAGGTGCAGGGGCTTCAGCTGCGCAACAGCACAGGGGTGGCCAAGAGGAGCTACCCCATGTCCCAGGTCAGGACGGCTGAGAGGAGATACCCCACGTCCACAGTCGGGGCAGCAGCCAAGAGGAGCTACCCCATGCCCAAGCTAAGGGGCGGCAACTGAGAAGAGCTACTCCATGTCCAAAGTCAGGGCGGCCGAGAAGAGATACCCCACGTCCAAGGTCAGAGAGGCTGAGAGGAGCTACCCCGCTTCCAAGGAGCAGCTGGGAGGAGCTACCAAAAGCCCAAGCTCAGGGACAGCTGCCGAGAGGAGTTGCCCCATGTCCAAGGTAAGGAGAATGGCTGTGCTTTGCTGGAGCAGCCGTGAAGAGATATCCCACGTCTAAGGTAAGAAAATCCAAGTAAGATGGTAGATGCTGAAAGGGCAGACAGATTGAAACCACAGTCACAGGCAATTAGCCAATCTGATCACACAGACCACAGCTTGTTTAACTCAATGAAATTAAGCCATTCTGTGTGGGGTCACCCAAGACAAAGGGGTCATGGTAGAGAGGGCTGACAGAATGTGGTCCACTGGAGAAAGAAATGGCAAACCACTTCAGTATTCTTGCCTTGAGAACCCCATGAATAGTATGAAAAGGCAAAAAGTTAGGACACTGAAAGATGAACTCCCCAGGTCAACAGGTGCCCAATATACTACTGGAGATCATTGCAGAAGTAACTCCAGAAAGAATGAAGGGAGGGAGCCAAAGCAAAAACAATACCCAGTTCTGGATGTGACTGGTGATAGAAGCAAGGTCTGATGCTGTAACGAGCAATACTGCACAGGAACATGGAATATGTTAGGTCCATGAATCAAGGCAAATTGGAAGTGGTCAAACAGGAGATGGCAAGAGTGAACATCGACCTTCTAGGAATCAGCGAACTAAAATGGACTGAAATGGGTGAATTAAACTCAGATGACCATTATATCTACTATTGTGGGCAGGAACCCCTTAGAAGAAATGGAGTAGCCATCATGGTCAACAAGAGAGTCCAAAATGCAGTACTTGGATGCAATCTCAAAAACAACAGAATGATCTCTGTTATTTCCAAGGCAAGCCATTCAATATCAGGGTAATCCAAGTCTATGACCTGACCAGTAATGCTGAAGAAGCTGAAGCTGAATGGTTCTATGAAGACCTACAAGACCTTTTAGAACGAACACACACAAAAAGATGTCCTTTACATTATAGGGAACTGGAATGCAAAAGACGAAGTCAAGAAACACCTGGAGTTAACAGGGAAATTTGGCCTTGGAGTACAGAATGAAGCAGGATCAAGGCTAATAGAGTTTTGTCAAGAAAACACACTGGTCATAGCAAACATCCCCTTCCAACAACACAAGAGAAGACTCTACATATGGACATCACCAGATGGTCTACATCAAAATCAGATTGATTATATTCTTTGCAGCCAAAGACAGAGAAGCTCTATACAGTCAGCAAAAAGAAGACCAGGAGCTAACTGTGGCTGACATCATGAAATCCTTATTGCCAAATTCAGACTTATATTGAAGAAAGTGGAGAAAACTACTAAAACGAATCAAGTATGACCTAAATCAAATTCCTTACGATTACACAGTGGAAGTGAGAAATAGACTTAAGGGACTAGATCTGATAGAGTGCCTGATGAACTATGGATGGAGGTTCGTGACATTGTATAGGAGACAGGGATCAAGATCATTCCCAAGAAAAAGAAATGCCAAAAAAGCAAAATGGTTATCTGAGGAGGCCTTACAAATAGCTCTGAAAAGAAGAGAAGCAAAAAGCAAAGGAGAAAAGGAAAGATATACACATTTGAATGCAGAGTTCCAAAGAATAGTGTGGAGAGATAAGAAAGCCTTCCTTAGTGATCAATGCAAAGAAATAGAGGAAAACAACAGAATAGGAAAGACTACAGATCTCTTCAAGAAAATGAGAGATACCAAGGGAACATTTCATGCAAAGATGGGCTCAATAAAGGACAGAAATGGTATGGACCTAACAGAAGCAGAAGATATTAAGAAGAGGTGGCAAGAATACATAGAAGACCTATATAAAAAAGATCTCCATGACCCAGATAATCACGATGGTGTGATCACTCGCCTAGAACCAGACATCCTGGAATGTGAAGTCAAGTGGGCCTTAGGAAGTATTACTACGAACAAAGCTAGTGGAGGTGATGGAATTCCAGTTGAGCTGTTTCAAATCCTGAAAGATGATGCTGTGAAAGTGCTGCACTCAATATGTGAGCAAATTTGAAAAACTCAACAGTGGCCACAGAACTGGAAAAGGTTAGTTTTTGTTCCAATCCCAAAGAAAGGCAATGACAAAGAATGCTCCAACTACTGCACAATTGCANTATTTCCAAGGCAAGCCATTCAATATCAGGGTAATCCAAGTCTATGACCTGACCAGTAATGCTGAAGAAGCTGAAGCTGAATGGTTCTATGAAGACCTACAAGACCTTTTAGAACGAACACACACAAAAAGATGTCCTTTACATTATAGGGAACTGGAATGCAAAAGACGAAGTCAAGAAACACCTGGAGTTAACAGGGAAATTTGGCCTTGGAGTACAGAATGAAGCAGGATCAAGGCTAATAGAGTTTTGTCAAGAAAACACACTGGTCATAGCAAACATCCCCTTCCAACAACACAAGAGAAGACTCTACATATGGACATCACCAGATGGTCTACATCAAAATCAGATTGATTATATTCTTTGCAGCCAAAGACAGAGAAGCTCTATACAGTCAGCAAAAAGAAGACCAGGAGCTAACTGTGGCTGACATCATGAAATCCTTATTGCCAAATTCAGACTTATATTGAAGAAAGTGGAGAAAACTACTAAAACGAATCAAGTATGACCTAAATCAAATTCCTTACGATTACACAGTGGAAGTGAGAAATAGACTTAAGGGACTAGATCTGATAGAGTGCCTGATGAACTATGGATGGAGGTTCGTGACATTGTATAGGAGACAGGGATCAAGATCATTCCCAAGAAAAAGAAATGCCAAAAAAGCAAAATGGTTATCTGAGGAGGCCTTACAAATAGCTCTGAAAAGAAGAGAAGCAAAAAGCAAAGGAGAAAAGCAAAGATATACACATTTGAATGCAGAGTTCCAAAGAATAGTGTGGAGAGATAAGAAAGCCTTCCTTAGTGATCAATGCAAAGAAATAGAGGAAAACAACAGAATAGGAAAGACTACAGATCTCTTCAAGAAAATGAGAGATACCAAGGGAACATTTCATGCAAAGATGGGCTCAATAAAGGACAGAAATGGTATGGACCTAACAGAAGCAGAAGATATTAAGAAGAGGTGGCAAGAATACATAGAAGACCTATATAAAAAAGATCTCCATGACCCAGATAATCACGATGGTGTGATCACTCGCCTAGAACCAGACATCCTGGAATGTGAAGTCAAGTGGGCCTTAGGAAGTATTACTACGAACAAAGCTAGTGGAGGTGATGGAATTCCAGTTGAGCTGTTTCAAATCCTGAAAGATGATGCTGTGAAAGTGCTGCACTCAATATGTGAGCAAATTTGAAAAACTCAACAGTGGCCACAGAACTGGAAAAGGTTAGTTTTTGTTCCAATCCCAAAGAAAGGCAATGACAAAGAATGCTCCAACTACTGCACAATTGCACTCATCTCACACACTAGTAAAATTAAGCTCAAAATTCTCCAAGCCAGGCTTCAGCAATACGTGAACCATGAACTTCCTGACGTTCAAGCTGGTTTTAGAAAATGCAGAGGAACCAGAGATCAAATTGCCAAATCCACTGGATTATCAAAAAAACAAGAGAATTCCAGAAAAACATATTTCTGCTTTACTGACTATGCCAAAGCCTTTGACTGTGTAGATCACTGCAAACTGTGGAAAATTCTTGAAGAAATGGGATTACCAGACTACCCTGGCCTGCCTCTTGAGAAACCTGTATGCAGGTCAGGAAGCAACAGTTAGAACTGGACAGGGAACAACAGACTGGTTCCAAATTGGGAAAGGAGTACGTCAAGGCTGTATAATGTTACCCTGCTTATTTAAATTCTATGCAGAGTACATCATGAGAAATGCTGGCTGGATGAAGCTCAGGGTGGAATCAAGATTGCCAGGAGAAATATCAATAACCTCAGATATGCAGATGACACCACCCTTATGGCAGAAAGTGAAGAAGAACTAAGGAGCCTCTTGATGAAAGTGAAAGGAGAGTGAAAAAGTTGGCTTAAAGCTCAACATTCAGAAAAAGAAGATCATGGCATCCGGTCCCATCACTTCTTGGCAAACAGATGAGGAAACAGTGGCTGACTTTATTTTGGGGGGCTCCAAAATCACTGCAAATGGTGATTGCAGCCATGAAATTAAAAGATGCTTACTCCTTGGAAGGAAAGTTATGACCAACCTAGACAGCATATTAAAAAGCAGACATTACTTTGTCAACAAATGTCCGTTGAGGCTATGGTTTTTCCAGTAGTCATGTATGGATGTGAGAGTTGGACTGTGAAGAAGGCTGAGTGCCGAAGAACTGATGCTTTTGAACTGTGGTGCTGGAGAAGCCTTTGAGAGTCCCTTGGACTGCAAGGAGATCCATCCAGTCCATCCTAAAGGAAATCAGTCCTGGGTATTCACTGGGAGGACTGATGATGAAGATGAAACTCCAATACTTTGGCCACCTGATGTGAAGACCTGACTCATTTGAAAAGACCCTGATGTTGGGAAAGATTGAAGGCAGGAGGAGAAGTGAATGACAGAGGATGAGATGGTTAGATGGCATCACCGACTCAATGGACATGAGTTTGGGTAAACTCTGGGAGTTGGTGATGGACAGGGAGGCCTGGCGTGCTGTGTTTCATGGGGTCACAAAGACTCAGACATGATTGAGTGACTGAACTGACTGACTCACTCATTTATAATCTGGTATAGAGTCAAAATTTCCCAAGGATTTTAACTGTCTGGAAGGTGGTTTTAGAATTTCTCACAGGATATCAAAAACACTAAAGTATTCCTCATTTCAATTTGAATTTGTATCAAATAAAGAATGGTTACAGAATAACTTTTGCATTGAGAAACCTGCTGAACAACTACAAGTATAGACAACTGATTGCATCAGAAAAGCACTATTTTGAAAATCTGAATTTTGTAATCTAAAGACATGGGGGGTGGGGATTAGAAAACATGCGTCAAAAATTAATTATAACAGTCTGTTAAAATGAATAGACTGGTGTGTTTATATTAAAAATATGTCTTAGAGAAACAATCACTCAAGACACATGTGCCTGTAACACATACATTTATTCAAAGAAAATGCACATTTTACACCTTTGTCCCAGGCAACCCTAGGTACTAGGGACATAGTGAAGAACACAACAGGCAGGATCTCATGAAACTTGGAGACCACTCATCCCTCATCAAGTAATNCACATACATTTATTCAAAGAAAATGCACATTTTACACCTTTGTCCCAGGCAACCCTAGGTACTAGGGACATAGTGAAGAACACAACAGGCAGGATCTCATGAAACTTGGAGACCACTCATCCCTCATCAAGTAATAACCAATAAGCTTCTACTATAAAGGATTAATGAATAAAAAGGCAATGGAATGAAGAAGAATAAAACAGAGGATTAAAAACACAGGAAGTTTAACCCATTTCATCCAAGATGTAATTTTAAATATGCTAGAAGAATTAAAACTTTAAAAAGTGTATAGCAATGTAATAAGTAAAGGTAATAGTCACCCTCTCAAGTTCTCTATTTTCTAAACCTAATTTGGGAACAAAGTTTACCTGGATCCAAAAGGATTCTCTGGTAAGGCAAAATGGTGACTGGGAAGAATTAATCAACAATGATTTCTATACAACAATTTAAGACAACTGAATTCTTAAGGGAAATTTAAAAATACCTTTATTAAAAGTGAGTGTCAAGTAGTTACTAGGCACTTAAAGTCTGCACCCCAATCTTTTCTTCAGCATTTCCCTTTCCTCTAACCATATCATATATCAGACCTCGGGATTAAATGGTCTCTGCAAAGAAATGGCTATAGGTCAGCTACCAAAAATGGAAATTCTTCCTTTTTCATTCATCACTGTCACTGTTATATAGCACTTACCGATCTCCTATTACTATGTTCTTAACTCAAAGGCTATTATTACACCCATACTAAGTAACAAACTTCAACAAAGCACTGCAATGTTTTCCTCTAGGACTTCTAAAAGATTTTCTTAACTATGCAGACTAGAGTTCATACACAAGCACTCCCAAGATTCTGGTTCAGTGGAAGTAGTCTTGCTACCCAAGAATATTTAATAGGGAGATATTCTGTTGCAGGTGGTTCACAGTCTACAGTGGAAACAACACAATTAAACAGTCTTAAATTACTGTCAAGAGCTACTCTCAAACACATACCTAGATATATAGCTCATATGCTTAAGGATGTCTCTGCTCTTATAAACAAGGACTTGATTCAGCAATACTTACAGTTAACATTGAAGTTGTCAATAGGCCCCATGCAAAGAATTCAAGGAAGATGACAATAGCAGCATGGTATACACTTGGTCGGCCAAAGCCTTGTAGCTAAAAAAAAGAGGAAAATTATTATGAAAAACAGTAAACAGTTAAAAGAAACCCACTATCCTAAAATGGTACTTAACACATACAAACTATATAAACTTAGGACCTACCCATATTAAATAATTTTCCAGTAGTCATGTACCTATTTTCCTAGTAGTACCTATTTTCCAGTAGTCATGTATGGATGCGAGAATTGGACGATAAAGAAAGCTGAGCACCAAAGAATTGATACTTTTGAACTGTGGTGATGGAGAAAACTCTTGAGAGTCCCTTAGACTGCAAGGAGACCAAATCAGTCAATCTTAAAAGAAATCAGTCCTGAATGTTCATTGGACGGACTGATGCTGAAGCTGAAGCTCCTTTACTTTGGTCACCTGATGTGAAGAGTTGACTCATTAGAAAAGACCCTGATGCTGGGAAAGACTGAAGGCAAGAGGAGAAGGGGACAATAGAGAAAGGGATGGTTGGATGGCATCACTGACTCAATGGACATGAGTTTGAGCAAGCTATGGGAGTTGGTGATGGACAGGGAAGACTGGCATGCTGCAGTCCATGGGGTCGCCAAGAGTCGGACACGACTGAGCGACTGAACTGAACTGAAATTATTTAAGATAAAGCTTCATTCTGTGATATCTCTGATTTTTTCATCTTCCCTTATGGAAGATGTCAAGATTATATATCTTCTACTTGGCCTATCAATGTAAATCACTGGAACTCTGGTAGAAAATCAACTGGGTCTTCAAGAGGTTCAGGTTCCAGGACCTGAATATTTTGTCTAAAGACACTAATTATGGGTTCCTTAGCCATTTGGCCTAAGTCGGAAGTTGCTCTTGTTACATGAGAGAGGAAGACAGGGAGTCAACACTAAAAAGCTTCAGGGCCAGCATAGATGATTTAAAATGATAGGAGCTGGGGGAGGAACAATAAGGATTAGGTNGTCAAGAGCTACTCTCAAACACATACCTAGATATATAGCTCATATGCTTAAGGATGTCTCTGCTCTTATAAACAAGGACTTGATTCAGCAATACTTACAGTTAACATTGAAGTTGTCAATAGGCCCCATGCAAAGAATTCAAGGAAGATGACAATAGCAGCATGGTATACACTTGGTCGGCCAAAGCCTTGTAGCTAAAAAAAAGAGGAAAATTATTATGAAAAACAGTAAACAGTTAAAAGAAACCCACTATCCTAAAATGGTACTTAACACATACAAACTATATAAACTTAGGACCTACCCATATTAAATAATTTTCCAGTAGTCATGTACCTATTTTCCTAGTAGTACCTATTTTCCAGTAGTCATGTATGGATGCGAGAATTGGACGATAAAGAAAGCTGAGCACCAAAGAATTGATACTTTTGAACTGTGGTGATGGAGAAAACTCTTGAGAGTCCCTTAGACTGCAAGGAGACCAAATCAGTCAATCTTAAAAGAAATCAGTCCTGAATGTTCATTGGACGGACTGATGCTGAAGCTGAAGCTCCTTTACTTTGGTCACCTGATGTGAAGAGTTGACTCATTAGAAAAGACCCTGATGCTGGGAAAGACTGAAGGCAAGAGGAGAAGGGGACAATAGAGAAAGGGATGGTTGGATGGCATCACTGACTCAATGGACATGAGTTTGAGCAAGCTATGGGAGTTGGTGATGGACAGGGAAGACTGGCATGCTGCAGTCCATGGGGTCGCCAAGAGTCGGACACGACTGAGCGACTGAACTGAACTGAAATTATTTAAGATAAAGCTTCATTCTGTGATATCTCTGATTTTTTCATCTTCCCTTATGGAAGATGTCAAGATTATATATCTTCTACTTGGCCTATCAATGTAAATCACTGGAACTCTGGTAGAAAATCAACTGGGTCTTCAAGAGGTTCAGGTTCCAGGACCTGAATATTTTGTCTAAAGACACTAATTATGGGTTCCTTAGCCATTTGGCCTAAGTCGGAAGTTGCTCTTGTTACATGAGAGAGGAAGACAGGGAGTCAACACTAAAAAGCTTCAGGGCCAGCATAGATGATTTAAAATGATAGGAGCTGGGGGAGGAACAATAAGGATTAGGTTAAATCTGAAAACACACTTTGATACATAAAGGTGTCAAAATCTAGCTGTTTCCCTTTTGTTTTAAAACTGTGCCTATTCTGATAATTTTCTTCAATTTATGATTTCTGAAGATAAAATCTAAGAGTCCACTGAATTAACATTCTTTGACTCTGTGACAATGGTTATTACAAGATCAAATGCTTTACTAGCATTTTGTACTGGAAGTGATACAAAAGACTGTAAAATCCCCTCTTCCCATGCTTTTCATACTTCAAAAGGTAAAAGCAGATCTGAATGGTTTAATTAGAATCTAACCATGAGTAAATGATCAAATTCAGATTATGAGACATCTATAAGACAATCAGCCTGGTCTCCTTAAAAATGTCAATGTCATAAAAGACCAAAGTAAAGATAGGAGACTAGTACAGATTAAAGGAGACAAGTCATGACAACCAAATGGGGGATCCTGGACTGGATCCTAGATAAAAAGGAGATGAGAGGGAAAAAATCTGAATATGTAGTATATACTTGATAATCATATGGCATTGATGTTACTGCAATTTACAGCTATCAAATGACTTATCAAAAAAGAAGGTACATGTATACTTTCGAAAGTAAATGTCACAAAATTGAATTTTGTTAATTATTGAGCCTTGATGAAGGGAATGACTATTCATTTTACTATTCTTCTAATTTTTTATTGTTTTGAAAATTTTCAAAAATTTCAGGCCAAGAACAATTGTTATTAAAAATCCAAACTTGTAAATTTCTAGATTTTTCCAACAATAATAAGTAGTTTTAAATGCCACTTAAATAAGACATTTGCAAAACAAAGCATTTTACAAAATTTTAAAAACAAAAAAGTACCATTTAAGCACCAAACAATGAAAACAAAGAAAGAAAGATCTTTATTATAACACAAGTTTCAAACCAGGTTTTGAAACAGGAGGGTAGAGGGCACAATCTTTAGAAGAAACACATAGCCTAGGATATATAAAACATAAACTGGTTAGAATCAACTAGGTTTCCTGAGAAACCTATGTGCAGGTCAAGAAGCAACAGTTAGAACTAGACATGTAATGACTGGTTCCAAGTTGGGAAATGAGCATGACAAGATCATATATTGTCACCCTGTGTATTTAACTTATATACACACAGAGTACACCATGTGAACTGCCAGGCTGGATGAATCACAAACTGGTATCAAGACTGCAGGGAAAAATATTAACAATCCCAGATATGCAGATGATACCACTCTAATGGCAGAAGCTGAAGAACAACTAAAGAGTTTCTTGATGGGGGTGAAAGAGGAGAGTGTAAAAGCTGGCTTGAAACTCAACATTAAAAATACTAAGATTAGGCATCCAGTCCCATCACTTCATGGCAAATAGAAGAGGTTAGAGTGAAAACAGTGACAGATTTTATTTTCTTGGGTCTCCAAATCACTGCAGATAGTGACTACAGCCACGAAATTAAAAGACACTTGGTCCCTGGAAAGAAAGCTATGACAAACCTAGACAGCATATTGAAGAGACATCACTTTGCCAACAAAGATCTGTATAGTCAAAGATATGTTTTCCCAGTAGTCATATAAGGATGTGAGTTGGTCCATAAAGGAGGCTAAGCATCCAAGAATTGATGCTTTCTGGCTATGATGCTAGAGAAGACTCTTGAGAGTCCCTTGGATGGCAAGGAGATCAAAGTCAATTCTAAAGGAAACCAACTGTGAATATTCATAGGAAGGGTTGTGGCTGAAGCTCTAATACCACCTGATACAAAAAGCCGACTCACTGGAAAAGACACTGATTCTGGGAAAGAATGAACGCAAAAGGAGAAGGGGGCAGCAGAGGAGGAGATGGTTAGATAGTATCACTGACTCAATGGACATGAATCTGAGCCAACTCCAAGAGACAGTGTAAGACAGAAGAGCCTGGTGAGCTATAGTTCATGGGGTCGCAGAGTCGGACATGACTCTCTCCATCACTGAATTCTTTCTGTGACACAGCGTTAAGAATACAAGCTTCATTAAGTCCTGAGCCCAGGTGTGGGATCTCAGTTAGAACAGAGGTGGGTTCAAGTCCCATCTGAGTTGTAACTGTACCAATTATAGAGTAGCTTTCCATCCTAGCTCCTTCATCTCTTGCAAGGTAGCCAGAACAACCATTTAAATGTAAATTGATCCTCTTCTCCACCCTCCCTGGCTCCTACTACATGGAGCCACACATCTGACACATCCAACATGGTCCTACACTCCCTATTTCCTTTGTTATCTGCTATGGTTTTCTAGAAGATGTCTAACAAACTTCATTTTTGTTTACTGTCTACCTCCCCTAGACTGGAAATGTAAATGCCATGAAGGAAATGGATTTTTAAAATCTGTTTTGTTCAGAGATGTACTCCAAATAGTACAACCCACTATAATAAGCTCTCAACAAAATGCAGGTGAGATGGAAGAAGGAGCTCTTTGGAAAATAATGTTTTTCTCTGGTCTCTTAAACCACAAAATCTAGAATTTAGAAAAAACGACCCATATTCCTCAAATACATGGCATGGAGAGGATAAAAAGGAGAACCACATACTACATTAGTATACAGAGTAAAACAAATTTGAGCAATACTAGCCAAAAGCAACATGTGGACTTTGGGTTTTGACCAACAGGAAAAACTGAGTCAACTGTGAAGTAAAACTCACATTTTAAACCAAGATAAGAAAAAATTAAAGATAATAAATCTTCTCTGCCCTCTGGCCTCCCCTCTCCCCACTGTGGATAGTTCATTTGCCTTATGCATCAACCAGACCTTTCCCATCAGTAGAAATTTCCCCTCATTCATAAATGGCAACATTCTCCTAAGATAACACCTTAAATATAACATTCTTTCTTGATAAGGGGTCACACGGCTCTCAGATATGGATTGTGTAAGCTGTAAATAACATGTTAGTTGATGTATAGCCCCTCTGTCTCAAAAACACTGGATATAACTGTGTCTTGACCTCTGAAGAAGTGCAATGATGTCTGTATATGGACCAAACCATTTTCAGAGTTTTCTGACATGCTCCTCCTCATGCTTAGCTCAAACAAAAATTTTCATTTCTTTCTTAGAGCAATTAAGTTTTCATCAACCCAATCATAGAAATTTGAAAATAGAGTAGGTATTAAGTGATACTCAAGACTTATACTCATCATAATGGTATTGAAGACTTAAGTCCTTAAATCTGAGTCACAAGCTAATGTATTAAATTTTTTAAACAGAAGATATTTGTAATCTGTTTTAAAATCTACAGAATGAAAACAAAAGCAGAAATAATGATAAAAATAAATTTTAAGAAGTAAATAGCTTATATGCATTTACCAATAATTTCCAAATTATCTAGGGCTAAATTACCCACCCCACACTGCAAATAATCTATTCTCAAAACGTGGATGAATATATGTCAATAAATTGCATAACTATCATTATAAATCATTCATTTTATCAATCATCATGCACACAGAATTTAAAAAAAAACAAATAAAAAACCCAAAACCTTTGAAAACTGCTCACACTAGGAAGCAAAGGAGGGTCGTCTTTTTCTCATTTGCAGTTTCTGTGGTTTAGTGTAGTACTCTTTCCCAGGCAAGTTCTATTTATGAAGACCATTGGGATAGAGATCCACGTGGCTACAATGCTAATTAAATATAAAAACAGGCACTCAGTTTGCAGGCATATATCATTAGACAATTAGACTATGTTTAACACGTTGCCAAAAAAACAGACAACCCGCCTTTTGTTCAAATAGTAAATGTTTATATCTGTCAGTTAAAAATTGTTTAAATTAACATCTCTTCTAAAATGTGAACACTTTCATCTCTATGTAAACTACTTTAATTACCATTCATCCCTAGCAAATACGAATGTGGATTGACAGCCAGGCCTTGATATAGTGGGAATTTTGTGTGGGCAACTGTATAGGAGACGGTGACAAAATTAAATCTGCTTTCCTTCTAATTCCTCCTTAAGTTCTCAGTGTCTAGTATGCTGATGAAAAAAGCAGCACATGCTTCTTTAAATTATGAGCTAATTAGAAATGATTTACTAAACTTTTAATTAATTAAAAGTTTTAATTAAGTTACTAAAAAGGTTACTAGACTTTTAATTAAACTTTTAATTATTTCCAGTTGAACATGATGTAGCAAAGCCTCTCTGGATCAGTTCAATGTCTCCCCTCTCCATTTTCAGTCATCAGTCAGTTCAGTTCACTTAGTCCGGTCCAACTCATTGTGACCCCATGGACTGCAGCATGCCAGGCTTCCCTGTCCATCACCAAATCCAGGAGTTCACTCAGACTCATGTCCATCGAGTCAGTGATGCCATCCAGCCATCTCATCCTCTGTCATCCCCTTCTCCTGCCCCCAATCCCTCCCAGCATCAGAGTCTTTTCCAAGAAGTCAACTCTTCGCATGAGGTGGCCAAAGTACTGGAGTTTCAGCTTTACCACCATTCCTTCCAAAGAAATCCCAGCGCTGATCTCCTTCAGAATGGACTGGTTGGATCTCCTTGCAGTCCAAGGGACTCTCAAGAGTCTCCTCCAACACCACAGTTCAAAAGCATAAATTCTTCGGCACTCAGCCTTCTTCACAGTCCAACTCTCACATCCATACATGACCACGGGAAAAACCATAGCCTTGACTAGATGGACCTTTGTTGGCAAAGGTCTGCTTTTGAATATACTATCTAGGTTGGTCATAACTTTTCTTCCAAGGAGTAAGTGTCTTTTAATTTCATGGCTACAGTCACCATCTGCAGTGATTTTGGAGCCTCAAAAAATAAAGTCTGACACTGTTTTCCCATCTATTTCCCATGAAGTGATGGGACTGGATGCCACGATCTTTGTTTTCTGAATGTTGAGCTTTAAGCCAACGTTTTCACTCTCCACTTTCACTTTCATCAAGAGGCTTTTTAGTTCCTCTTCACTTTCTGCCATAACGGCGGTGTCATCTGC
>SJYW01050351.1:0-30603 GCA_006410735.1 Raphicerus campestris | reverse complement strand
TCGAGTCAGTGATGCCATCCAGCCATCTCATCCTCTGTCATCCCCTTCTCCTGCCCCCAATCCCTCCCAGCATCAGAGTCTTTTCCAAGAAGTCAACTCTTCGCATGAGGTGGCCAAAGTACTGGAGTTTCAGCTTTACCACCATTCCTTCCAAAGAAATCCCAGCGCTGATCTCCTTCAGAATGGACTGGTTGGATCTCCTTGCAGTCCAAGGGACTCTCAAGAGTCTCCTCCAACACCACAGTTCAAAAGCATAAATTCTTCGGCACTCAGCCTTCTTCACAGTCCAACTCTCACATCCATACATGACCACGGGAAAAACCATAGCCTTGACTAGATGGACCTTTGTTGGCAAAGGTCTGCTTTTGAATATACTATCTAGGTTGGTCATAACTTTTCTTCCAAGGAGTAAGTGTCTTTTAATTTCATGGCTACAGTCACCATCTGCAGTGATTTTGGAGCCTCAAAAAATAAAGTCTGACACTGTTTTCCCATCTATTTCCCATGAAGTGATGGGACTGGATGCCACGATCTTTGTTTTCTGAATGTTGAGCTTTAAGCCAACGTTTTCACTCTCCACTTTCACTTTCATCAAGAGGCTTTTTAGTTCCTCTTCACTTTCTGCCATAACGGCGGTGTCATCTGCCTATCTGAGGTTACTGGTATTTCTCCCGGCAATCTTGATTCCAGCTTCTACTTCTTCCAGCCCAGCGTTTCTCATGATGTACTTTGCATAGAAGTTAAATAAGCAGGGTGACAGTATACAGCCTTAACGTACTCCTTTTCCTATTTGGAACCAGTCTGTTGTTCCATGTCCAGTTCTAACTGTTGCTTCCTGACCTGCATACAGGTTTCTCAAGAGGCAGGTCAGGTGGTCTGGTATTCCCATCTCTTTCAGAATTTTCCACAGTTTATTGTGATCCACACAACAAAGGCTTTGGCATAGTCAATAAAGCAGAAATAGATGTTTTTCTAGAACTTTCTTGCTTTTTTCGATGATCCAGTGGATTTGGCAATTTGATCTCTGGTTCCTGTGGCTTTTCTAAAACCAGCGTGAACATGAAGAAGTTCACGGTTCACGTATTGCTGAAGCCTGGCTTGGAGAATTTTGAGCATTACTTTGCTAGCATGTGTGGTGAGTGCAATTGTGTGGTAGTTCGAGCATTCTTTGGCATTGCCTTTCTTTGGGATTCGAATGAAAACTGACCTGTGGCCACTGCTGAGTTTTCCAAATTTGCTGGCATATTGAGTGTAGCACTTTCACAGCATCATCTTTCAGGATTTGAAACAGCTCAACTGGAATGCCATCACCTCCACTAGCTTTGTTCGTAGTAATACTTCCTAAGGGCCACTTGATTTCACATTCCAGGATGTCTGGCTCTAAGTGAGTGATCACATCATCGTGATTATCTGGGTCTTGAAGATCTTTTCTGTACAGTTCTTCTGTGTATTCTTGCCACCTCTTCTTAATATCTTCTGCTTCTGTTAGGTCAATACCATTTCTGTCCTTTATCGAGCCCATCTTTGCATGAAATGTTCCCTTGGTATCTCTAATTTTCTTGAAGAGATCTCTAGTCTTGCCCATTCTGTTCTTTTCCTCTATTTCTTTGCACTGATTGGTGAAGAAGGCTTTCTTATCTCTTCTTGCTATTCTCTGGAACTCTGCATTCAAATGCTTATACCTTTCCTTTACTCCTTTGCTTTTCACTTCTCTTCTTTTCACAGCTATTTATTTGTAAGACCTCCGCAGACAGCCATTTTGCTTTTTTGCATTTCTTTTCCATGGGGATGGTCTTGATCCCTGTCTCCTGTACAATGTCACGAACCTCCATCCATACTTCATCAGGCACTGTATCTATCAGATCTAGGCCCTTAAATCTATTTCTCACTTCCACTGTATAATCATAACGGATTTGGTTTAAGTCATACCTGAATGATCTAGCAGTTTTCCCTACTTTCTTCAAGTTAGTCTGAATTTAGTAATAAGGAGTTCATGATCTGAGCCATAGTCAGCTCCTGGTCTTGGTTTTGTTGACTGTACAGAACTTTTCCATCTTTGGCTGCAAAGAATATAATCAATCTGATTTTGGTGTTGACCAACTGGTGATGTCCATGTGTAGAGTCTTCTCTTGTTTTGTTGGAAGATGGTATTTGCTATGACCAGTGCATTTCATTCCGCATTCCAAGGCCAAATTTGCCTGTTACTGCAGGTGTTTCTTGACTTCCTACTTTTGCATTCTGCTGCTGCTAAGTCACTTCAGTCGTGTCCGACTCTCTGCGACCCCACAGACAGCAGCCCACCAGGCTCCTCTGTCCCTGGGATTCTCCAGGCAAGAATACTGGAGTGGGTTGCCATTTCCTTCTCCAATGCATGTAAGGGAAAAGTGAAAGTGAAGTTGCTCAGTCATGTCCGACTAGTAGTGACCTCATGGACTGCTGCCTACCAGGTTCCTCCATCCATGGGATTTTCCAGGCAAGAGTACTGGAGTGGGGTGCCATTGCCTTCTCCGTACTTTTGCATTCTAGTCCCCTATAATGAAAAAGACATGTTTTTGGAGTGTGTGTTTTAAAAGACCTTGTAGGTTTTCTTAGAAGCGCTCAACTTCAGCTTCTTCAGCATTACTAGTTGGGGCATAGACTTGGATTACTGTGATACTGAATGGTTTGCCTTGGAAGAGAACAGAGATCATACCAGAATAGAACATAGTAAATCTACACACTAGAGTATTATACAGTGATTACATACTGCTTTGGAGCAATGATCAGAATATGTTGTTAAGTAAAAAAAGCAAGGCACGTACAGTACTTTTAAACTAAGAGATCAAATACCATTAATACTTATGCGCACACACACATTTGTTTATAACAAGAATCAAAACACAGTTGGAAGAAAGCATCCAAAGCAGTATCCAAGAAAACCAGTTGCATACATGAGAAGGAGGGAGAGAAATGGGAGTGACAGATGGAAGTAACATTTCATATTTTGTTTTATATATGTGCTTTTGGAACAAAGGATTATAGATGCTTTGAAAGTGAACGTCACTCAGTCATGTCCTACTCTTTGCGATCCCATGCAGCCCGCCAGGCTTCTCTGTCCCTGGAATTCTCCAGGCAAGAATATTAGAGTGGGTAGCCATTCCCTTCTCCAGGGGATCTTCTTGACCCAGGGATCGAACCTGGGTCTCCTGCACTGCAGGCAGATTCTTTACCATCTGAACCTAAAATAAAATTAAATCCAAATGAAATAAATCAACTTGTGTATCAAGGTGTTGTTTAGTTGCTTTAAAATACAGAATTTGAATGCATGTCCTAAGGATCAAAAAAATTAACAAAACAAAAAACTAAACTGTTTTAAAGTAATCATCTTGGTACTAGAAACACTTTTATTTTCTGAAACTTCAAATGTATCTAGTAGCACACAGTAAATAAGTTACTATGCTATTATCTCTAGGAACTAAGATTTTCATAGTAAAAGAAAAAGATACAAATGTAAAATGAAAGAAGTAAAAACTTGAAATCTTAAATTGGGTTTAAAAATATCAATATAGATTGTGGTATAATTACCTTAAAGGATGCTTACTCCTTGGAAGAAAAGTTATGACCAAGCTGGATAGTATATTCAAAAGCAGAGACATTACTTTGCCAACAAAGGTCCGTCTAGTCAAGGCTATGGTTTTTCCAGTGGTCATGTATGGATGTGAGAGTTGGACTGTGAAGAAGGCTGAGCGCCAAAGAATTGATGCTTTTGAAGTGTGGTGTTGAAGAAGACTCTTGAGAGTCCCTTGGACTGCAAGGAGATCCAACCAGTCCATTCTGAAGGAGATCAACCCTGGGATTTCTTTGGAAGGAATGATGCTAAAGCTGAAACTCCAGTACTTTGGCCACCTCATGAGAAGAGCTGACTCACTGGAAAAGACTCTGATGCTGGGAGGGATTGAGGGCAGGAGGAGAAGGGGACGACAGAGGATGAGATGGCTGGATGGCATCACGGACTCTATGGACGTGAGTCTGAGTGAACTCCAGGAGTTGGTGATGGATAGGGAGGCCTGGCGTGCTGCAATTCATGGGGTCTCAAAGAGTCGGACACGACTGAGCAACTGAACTGAACTGAATTCTATTCACTGAAAAAGTGTACAAAAAAATGAGCAACCTAACAGGAGTGAATACCTCCTAGAGTACAGATTGTAGTCTTGAAACATCATTTCCCACTAAAAGAAAATTAAAATTTTTGGACAATAAGTTGATTAAAGGTTTTTGGTCAAAAAATGTACATGATCTTGGAACATATTTTGGCAAAAGCAATGATGCTATAGACAACTATGGTCATATCAGAAGGATTCAAGAACTAATCTAAAGGGACCCCCACTGGGGAAGGACTGAGTAAGAATAGCAATATCTGCATGAATTGAAATGTAAGATCTTTGGTGGATGTTAGAAAACTAAGCTATTATTCTGAAAACTGGTAAATGTTGGAAAAAATGAGAGAGAAGCATGTATTCCCCTTTTCTACATCTTAGGATAAGCAAACACTGATGAGCTAAAGTTCTTTTTAAGAATTTTGATAATGAATGAAAAGGAATGATTAACTTATTATCTTCACACTTTGTAAGTTCAATGAAATAGTAAATCTAGGCAATAACTATTAATGGCCTTAAAGTCATACATTCCTTCATGAATCACAGCCTTGTCATGGCAATGGGGCTTATGTCATGCAAGGCCACACAATATGGACGGGTCATAGTGGAGAGTTCTGACAAAATGTGGTCCACTGGAGGAGGGAATGGCAAACCATTCCAGTATTCTTGCCACGAGAACCCCATGAAGAACATAAGGCAAAAAGATATGACACCGGATCATGAGCCCGCCAGGTCAGATTGTGTCCAATATACTACTGGAGAAGGAAATGGTAACCCACTCCAGTACTCCTGCCTAGAAAATTCCATGGATGGAGGAGCCTGGTGGGCTACAGTCCATGGGTCACAAAAGAGTCGGACACGACTGAGTGACTTCACAATACTACTGGGAAAGAGTGGAAGACAATTACAAATAGTTTCAAAAAGAATAAAGTGGCTGGGCCAAAGCAGAAATAATGCTCAGCTGTGATGGTGGCTGGTGGTGAAAGTAAACTCTGATGCTGTAAAGAACAGTACTGCATAGTGTAGGGAAAGAGCAAAGTAGCCAGGATGGTGTGGTCAGGCTCTCCCACCCCATGTTCTGTAAACAATGACCCTGCACAATTATGGAACACCTGAGATCACTTACAGCGCTGCACGTGTGCATCACGAGGTACTTGCTTGGTCATGGGCTACTCTGTGTGGTACACCAGTAAAAACTGCACTTGGAAAAGCCCTGAAGGGTTGTGTGCAGTTATGTTGTGTTCTGTCTAATGACATGGCTGCTGCACCAGCCAGGAGAGAATAAATGCATCTGCAGTTCCCATGGACTCTGGCAATTTCTTCCAGCCTCTTAGCTTGTACCTTGAGAACAATGCAGACAGATGAACAGGATGAGCAAGACTACTGGCACTGTAAGCAGCATCAGCAGCACACAGAGGAACCTGGAATATTAGGTTAGTCAACAAGAGTCTGAAATGCATTAGTTGGGTGCAATCTCAAAAATAACAGAATGGTCTCAGTTCATGTCGAAGGCAAACCATTCAACATCACAGTAATCCAAGTCTGTGCTCCAATCAAGGACGCTGAAGAAGTTAAAACTAAATGGTTTTATGAACAACTGTAAGACCTCTTAGAACTAACACTGAATAAGGTGTCCTTTTCATCATAAGGGATTGGAATGCAAAAGAAGGAACTCAAGAGATACCCAGAATTATAGGCAAGTTTGGCCTTGGAGTACTAAGTGAAGAAGGGCAGAGGCTAACAGATTTTTGTCAAGAGAACACACTGGTCATAACAAACACCTGTTCCAACAACACAAGATACAACCCTACACAAGGGACACCACGAAATGGTCAATACCGAAATCAGATTGATTATATTCTTTGCAGCCAAAGATGGAGAACCCCTACAGAGTCAGGAAAAACAAGGCCTGGAGCTGACTGTGGCTCAGATCTTAAATTGAAGAAAGTAGGGAAAACCAGTAAACCATTCAGGTACAACCTAAATACAATTCCTTATGATTACACATGGAAGTGATGAATAAACNCTCTATGGACGTGAGTCTGAGTGAACTCCAGGAGTTGGTGATGGATAGGGAGGCCTGGCGTGCTGCAATTCATGGGGTCTCAAAGAGTCGGACACGACTGAGCAACTGAACTGAACTGAATTCTATTCACTGAAAAAGTGTACAAAAAAATGAGCAACCTAACAGGAGTGAATACCTCCTAGAGTACAGATTGTAGTCTTGAAACATCATTTCCCACTAAAAGAAAATTAAAATTTTTGGACAATAAGTTGATTAAAGGTTTTTGGTCAAAAAATGTACATGATCTTGGAACATATTTTGGCAAAAGCAATGATGCTATAGACAACTATGGTCATATCAGAAGGATTCAAGAACTAATCTAAAGGGACCCCCACTGGGGAAGGACTGAGTAAGAATAGCAATATCTGCATGAATTGAAATGTAAGATCTTTGGTGGATGTTAGAAAACTAAGCTATTATTCTGAAAACTGGTAAATGTTGGAAAAAATGAGAGAGAAGCATGTATTCCCCTTTTCTACATCTTAGGATAAGCAAACACTGATGAGCTAAAGTTCTTTTTAAGAATTTTGATAATGAATGAAAAGGAATGATTAACTTATTATCTTCACACTTTGTAAGTTCAATGAAATAGTAAATCTAGGCAATAACTATTAATGGCCTTAAAGTCATACATTCCTTCATGAATCACAGCCTTGTCATGGCAATGGGGCTTATGTCATGCAAGGCCACACAATATGGACGGGTCATAGTGGAGAGTTCTGACAAAATGTGGTCCACTGGAGGAGGGAATGGCAAACCATTCCAGTATTCTTGCCACGAGAACCCCATGAAGAACATAAGGCAAAAAGATATGACACCGGATCATGAGCCCGCCAGGTCAGATTGTGTCCAATATACTACTGGAGAAGGAAATGGTAACCCACTCCAGTACTCCTGCCTAGAAAATTCCATGGATGGAGGAGCCTGGTGGGCTACAGTCCATGGGTCACAAAAGAGTCGGACACGACTGAGTGACTTCACAATACTACTGGGAAAGAGTGGAAGACAATTACAAATAGTTTCAAAAAGAATAAAGTGGCTGGGCCAAAGCAGAAATAATGCTCAGCTGTGATGGTGGCTGGTGGTGAAAGTAAACTCTGATGCTGTAAAGAACAGTACTGCATAGTGTAGGGAAAGAGCAAAGTAGCCAGGATGGTGTGGTCAGGCTCTCCCACCCCATGTTCTGTAAACAATGACCCTGCACAATTATGGAACACCTGAGATCACTTACAGCGCTGCACGTGTGCATCACGAGGTACTTGCTTGGTCATGGGCTACTCTGTGTGGTACACCAGTAAAAACTGCACTTGGAAAAGCCCTGAAGGGTTGTGTGCAGTTATGTTGTGTTCTGTCTAATGACATGGCTGCTGCACCAGCCAGGAGAGAATAAATGCATCTGCAGTTCCCATGGACTCTGGCAATTTCTTCCAGCCTCTTAGCTTGTACCTTGAGAACAATGCAGACAGATGAACAGGATGAGCAAGACTACTGGCACTGTAAGCAGCATCAGCAGCACACAGAGGAACCTGGAATATTAGGTTAGTCAACAAGAGTCTGAAATGCATTAGTTGGGTGCAATCTCAAAAATAACAGAATGGTCTCAGTTCATGTCGAAGGCAAACCATTCAACATCACAGTAATCCAAGTCTGTGCTCCAATCAAGGACGCTGAAGAAGTTAAAACTAAATGGTTTTATGAACAACTGTAAGACCTCTTAGAACTAACACTGAATAAGGTGTCCTTTTCATCATAAGGGATTGGAATGCAAAAGAAGGAACTCAAGAGATACCCAGAATTATAGGCAAGTTTGGCCTTGGAGTACTAAGTGAAGAAGGGCAGAGGCTAACAGATTTTTGTCAAGAGAACACACTGGTCATAACAAACACCTGTTCCAACAACACAAGATACAACCCTACACAAGGGACACCACGAAATGGTCAATACCGAAATCAGATTGATTATATTCTTTGCAGCCAAAGATGGAGAACCCCTACAGAGTCAGGAAAAACAAGGCCTGGAGCTGACTGTGGCTCAGATCTTAAATTGAAGAAAGTAGGGAAAACCAGTAAACCATTCAGGTACAACCTAAATACAATTCCTTATGATTACACATGGAAGTGATGAATAAACAGATGAGCCCTGGTGACCAGGGTGCATTAAGAAGTATGGACAGATTCATAATATTGTACAGGAGTCACTGACTAAAACATACCAAAGAAAAAGAAATGAAAGAAGGCCAAGTGGTTATCTGAGGAGGCTTTACAAATAGCTGAGGAGAGAAATAAAAAAGCAAGGGAGAAAGGGAAAGATATACCAAACTGAATACAGAGTTCCAGACAACACCAAGGAGAGATAACAAGGACTTCTCACAGGAACAGTGCAAATAATAGAGGCAAATGATAGAATGGGAAAGACTAGATATCTCTTCAAGAAAACTGGAGATATTAAGGGAATAGTTCATGCAAGGATGAGTATGATAAAGGACAGGCATGGTAAGGAACTAACAGAAGCAGAAGAGATTAAAAAGAGATGACAAAAATACACAGAACTATACAAACAAGTCTTAATGACCCAGATAACCATGAAGGTGTGGGCATTCATCTAGAGGCTGACGTCCTGGAGTATGAAGTCAAGCGGGCCTAAGGACGCATTACTACAAACAAGGCTAAGGCTAGCAGAGGTATTGGAATTCTCGCTGAACTATTTCAAATACTAAAAGATGATGCTGTTAAGTCTTACGCTCAGCATTTGTGGAAAACTCACCCGTGGCCACTGGAAAAGGTCAGTTTTCATTCCAACCCCAAAGAAGGGCAATGCGAAAGAATGTACAAACTACCATACAGATGCACTCATTTCAAATGCTTGTTAGCTTATGCTCAAAATCTTCCAAGCTAGGCTTCAGCAATAGATGAAGCGATAATTTTCAGATGTACAAATTGGGTTTAGAAAAGGCAGAGTTAACCAGAAATCAAATTGGCAACATTCACTGGATCACAGAGAAAGCAAAGAAATTCCAGAAAATCATCTACTTCTGCTTCATTGACTATGCTAAAGTCTTTGACTGTGTGGATCACAATAAACTCTGGAAAATTCTTAAAGAGATGGAATATCAGGGAGGTGGTCCTAAGATGGCAGAGGAATAGGACAGGGAAACCACTTTCTCCCCCATAAATTCATCAAAAGAACATTTCAACACTGAGCAAACTCCACAAAACAACTTCTGGATGCTGGCAGAGGACATCAGGCATCCAGAAAAAGAGAACATTGACTTCAAAAACAGCTAGGGAAAAAATATAAAAGATGAAAAGAGACAAAGGAGGTGGGGAGGGAGCTCTGTCCCGGGAAGGGAATCCCATCCCGGGAAGGGAATCCCATCCCGGGAAGGGAGGCTTAAAAAGAGAGGTTTCCAAACACCAGGAAACACTCTCCCTGCTGAGTCTGTGGCAAGCCTTGGAAACATAGAGGGCAACATAACAGGAAGGAAAAATAAAGAAATAATTAAAACCAACAGATTACAAGCCCAACAGTAACTCCCCTAGTGGAAAAGCAGCACAAACGCCTGCATCCGCCACTAGCAAGTGGGAGCAGGGCAGGGAGGAGCAGGAGGCGCAGGCTGCAGCGATGTTAAGAATCCGGCAGGAACACCCCGCGCATGACCAGAACGAACTAACTTGGGCTAGCAAACCAGACTGTGGGATATCTACCACGCGAAAAGCTTGATCATAAGACACTGCCAGGACCACGCACAGAACAAAGGGCAGAAAAGAACTAGCTGGCTGCAGACCATCCCCTGCCGGTGACAGGCAGCCAGAGCCATAGGGCTAGAAGAGGTCAATCGCAGCCCCGGAGAGACTTTACCTACCAAGCTGCAAGCAGGCTTCTTTGCTAAGACTTCTGGGGGTTCTGGACAGTCACCATCCACCTCACAAGGGGTGCCAGTGGTACAACCAGATAACTGAGTAGCAGATACGGGAAAGGTGACAAGTCACACCGACCGCGCTAGCCAAACACCTGAGCTGCTTGGACCTGGGAAGGGCACAAAATGCAGCCCCAACTGAATCTGCGCCTCTGAAGGCTACCTGAGCACTGAACCTGAGCGGCTTAGACCGGGGAGGTGCATGAAGCTTAGGGCTGGCCTCAGACAGTTCCCGGCAGAGGGATGTAGAGCCTGAGCGGTTTGTGCGCACAAGCAGGGGCAGGCCCAGTAGGGCTGAAACACTGTGTACACATGACAGTGTTATGTGATTGCAGCATCCCTCCCTCCCCACAGCGTGAATGAACAAGTGAGCCTAAAAAAGAAAAATGTCCACCCCCACCCCCTTGTCAGGACGGAAATCTGACACTGAAGAGACCAGCAAACAGAAGTAGTTAATCAAAGGGAACTGCCTTAGAACTGACCCCACACTGCCCACAACACTAGAGAAAGGGTCAGATATATCTTTACTATTTTTACAATCATTTTTTTTCTCCCCCGTCATTTTTTTTTTTGGTTGTTGTTGTTTTTTTGTTGATGTTAATATGTGGTTGTTTTTTCTTCTTTTTTCTTTTTTTTTCTAACTTTTAAAAATTAAGTTCTCTATTTCTCCTTTAATTTTTATTTCTATAACCTACTATTACTTTTCAAAAAAATAAAAATAAAAAGACCCTATTTTTTAAAGCAAACGCCATATATAGTCTTTGTGTGGTTGTTGTTGTTTTTAAATAATTCTCGTGGCTTTTTTTGTTTGTTTGTTTCCCTTTCTTTTTCTTTCCTTTAATATTGTATTATTGAAAATCCAAGCTCTACTCTAGATTTTTAATCTTTGCTTTTTGGTTTTTGTTGTCAATTTTGTACATTTAAGAACCCAAACTTCACTACCCAATTTTACCTGAGAGCTCGATTACCAGCTTGACCTCTCTCTCCTCCTTTGGACTCTCCTTTTTCTCCACCAGGTGGCCTCTGTCTCTTCTCTCTGCCTTCTCTTCTCTACCCAACTCTGTGAATCTCTGTGTGTTCCAGACAGGGGAGAACACTTAAGGAACTGGTTACCGGCTGGATCTGTCTTTCTCCTTTTCATTTCCCTCTTTTATCCTCCTGGCCACCTCTGTCTACTTCCTCCCTCTCCTCTTCCCTGTATAACTCTGTGAATATCTCTGAGCGATCCAGACTGTGGAACGCACATAAGGAAGTGATTACTGGCTAGCTTGCTCTCTCCTCTTTTGATCCCACCTCATCTCATTCTAGTTACTTCTAACTACCCCCTCCCTCTTCTCTTCTCCATGTAACTCAGTGAACCTCTCTGGGTGTCCCTCACTATGGAGAAACTTTTCATCTTTAACCTAGATGTTTTATCATCAGTGCTGTATATATGGAGAGGTCTTGAGGCTACTGTAAAAATAAAACTGAAAACCAGAAGCAGGAAGCTTAAGTCCAACTCCTGAGAATATCAGATAACTCCTGAATCCAGGGAACACTAATAAATAGGAGCTCATCAAATGCCGCCATACATACACTGAAACCAAGCACCACCCTAGGGCCACCAAGTTCCAGAGCAAAATATACCACGCAAATTCTCCAGCAACACAGGAACACAGCCCTGAACTTCAATATACAGGCAGCTCAAAGTTACTCCAAAACCAATGACATCTCATAATCCATTACTGGTCACTCCCTTGCACTCCAGAGAGAAGAAATCCAGCTCCAACCACCAGAACTCCAACACAAGTTTCCCGAACCAAGAAACCTTGACAAGCCACTGATACAACCCCACCCACAGTGAGGAAACTCCATAATAAAGAGAACTCCACAAATTCCCAGCATATAGAAAGGCCACCCCAAACGCAGCAATATAACCAAGATGAAGAGACAGAGGAATACTCAGCAGGTAAAGGAACAGAAGAAATGCCCACCAAACCAAACAAAAGAGGAAGAGATAGGGAATCTACCTGAGAAAGAATTCCAAATATTGATAGTGAAAATGATCCAAAATCTTGAAATAAAAATGGAATCACAGATAAATAACCTGGAGACAAGATTTGAGAAGATGCAAGAAAGGTTTAACAAGGACCTAGAAGAAATAAAAAGCAGTCAATATATAATGAATAACACAATAAATGAAATCAGAAACACTCTGGAGGCAACAAATAGTAGAATAACGGAGCCAGAATATAGGATTAGTGAAGTAGATGATAGAATGGTAGAAATAAACGAATCAAGAGAGGAAAAAAGAAAAATGAATTAAGAGAAATGAGGACAATCTCAGAGACCTACAGGACAATATGAAATGCTCCAACATTCGAATTATAGGGGTCCCAGAAGAGGAAGACAAAAAGAAAGACCATGAAAAAATACTTGAGGAGATAACAGTTGAAAACTTCCCTAAAATGGGAACGGAAATAATCACCCAAGTCCAAGAAACTCAGAGAGGCCCAAATAGGATAAACCCAAGGTGAAACACCCCAACACATGTATTAATCAAGTTAACAAAGATCAAACACAAAGAGCAAATATTAAAAGCAGCAAGGGAAAAACAACAAATGACACACAAGGGGATTCCCATAAGGATAACAGCTGATCTTTCAATAGAAACTCTTCAGGCCAGGAGGGAATGGCAAGACATACTTAAAGTGATGAAAGATAATAACCTACAGCCCAGATTACGTACCCAGCAAGGATCTCATTCAAATACGAAGGAGAAATCAAAAGCTTCAAAGACAAGCAAAAGCTGAGAGAATTCAGCACCACCAAACCAGCTTTCCAACAAATGCTAAAGGATATTCTCTATACAGGAAACATAAAAACGGTGAATAATCCTGAACCCAAAACAATAAAGTAAATGGCAAAGGGATCATACTTATCAATAATTACCTTAAACGTAAATGGGTTGAATGCACCAACCAAAAGGCATAGACTGGCTGAATGGATACAAAAACAAGACCCCCATATATGCTGCCTATGAGAAACCCACCTCAAAACAAGGGACACATACAGACTGAAATTGAAGGGCTGGAAAAAGATATATCACGCAAAAAGAGACCAAAAGAAACCAGGAGTGGAAATACTCATATCCGATAAAATAGACTTTAAAACAAAGGCTGTGAAAAGAGACAAAGAAGGCCACTACATAATGATTAAAGGATCAATCCAAGAAGATATAACAATTATAAATATATATGCACCCAACAAAGGAGCACCGCAATATGTTAAGACAAATGCTATCAAGTATGAAAGGGGAAATTAACAATAACACGATAATAGTGGGAGACTTTAATACCCCACTCACGCCTATGGACAGATGAACTAAACAGAAAATTAACAAAGAAATGCAAACTTTAAATGATACAATAGACCAGTTAGACCTAATTGATATCTATAGGACATTTCACCCCAAAACAATGAATTTCACCTTTTTCTCAAGTGCTCATGGAACTTCTCCAGGATAGATAAAATCCTGGGCCATAAAGCTAACCTTGATAAATTCAAAAAAATCGAAATCATTCCAAGCATCTTTTCTGACCATAATGCATTAGGATAAGATCTAAATTACAGGAGAAAAACTATTAAAAATTCCAACACATGGAGGCTGAACAACACACTGCTGAATAACCAACAAATCACAGAAGAAATCAAAAAAGAAATAAAAATATGCATAGAAATGAATGAAAATGAAAACACAACAACCCAAAACCTGTGGGACACTATAAAAGCAGTGCTAAGAAGAAAGTTCATAGCACAGGCATATCTCAGGAAACAAGAAAAAAGTCAAATAAGTAACTGAAGTTTACAGCTAAAGCAACTAGAAAAGGAAGAAATGGAGAACCCCAGAGTTAGTAGAAGGAAAGAAATCTTTAAAATTAGGGCAGAAATAAATGCAAAAGAAACAAAAGAGACCATAGCAAAAATCAACAAAGCCAAAAGCTGGTTCTTTGAAAGGATAAATAAAATTGACAGACTATTAGCCAGACTCATCAAGAAACAAAAGGAGAAAAATCAAATCAATAAAATCAGAAATGAAAATGGAGAGATCACAACAGACAACACAGAAATGCAAGGAATCAAAAGAGACTACTATCAGCAATTATATGCCAAAATAATTATATGGAAGAAATCTTAGACAAAGACACAAATCTTAGACAACGTGGACAAATTCTTAGAAAAGTACAACTTTCCAAAACTGAACCAGGAAGAAATAGAAAATCTTAAGAGACGTATCACAAGCACGGAAATTGAAACTGTAATCAGAAATCTTCCAGCAATCAAAAGCCCAGGTCCAGATGGCTTCACAGCTGATTTCTAGCAAAAATTTCGAGAAGAGGTAACACCTATCCTACTCAAGCTCTTCCAGAAAATTGCAGAGGAAGGTAAACTTCCAAACTCGTTCTGAGGCCACCATCACCCTAAATACCAAAACCTAACAAAGACAACACAAAAAAAGAAAAATACAGGCCAGTATCAGTGATGAACACAGATGCAAAAATCCTCAACAAAATTCTAGCAATCAGAATTCAACAACATATTAAAAAGACTATACACCATGACTAAGTGGGCTTTATCCCAGGGATGCAAGGATTCTTCAATATCTGCAAATCAATTAATGTAACTCACCACATTAACAAATTGAAAAATAAAAACCATATGATTATCTTAATAAATACAGAGAAAGCCTTTGACAAAATTCAATATCCATTTATGATAAAAACTCTCCAGAAAGCAGGAATAGAAGGAACATACCTCAACATAATAAAAGCTATGTATGACAACCCCACAGCAAACATTATCCTCAATGGTGAAAAATTGAAAGCATTTCCCCTAAAGTCAGGAACAAGACAAGGGTGTCCACTTTCACTGCTACTATTCAACATAGTTCTGGAAGATTTGGCTACAGCAATCAGAGCAGAAAAAGAAATAAAAGGAATCCAAATTGGAAAAGAAGTAAAACTCTCACTGTTTGCAGATGTCATGATCCTCTACATAGAAAACCCTAAAGACTCCACCAGAAAATTACTAGAGCGAAACAATGAATATAGTAAAGTGGCAGGATATAAAATCAACACACAGAAATCCCTTGCATTCTTATACACTAATAATGAGAAAGTAGAAAAAGAAATTAAGGAAACAATTCCATTCACCATTGCAACGAAAAGAATAAAATACTTAGGAAGGCTTCCCTGGTGGCTCAGAGGTTAAAGCGTCTGCCTCCAATGCGGGAAACCCGGGTTCAATCCCTGGGTTGGAAACATCCCCTGAAGAAGGAAATGGTAATCCACTCCAGTATTCTTGCCTGAAGAATCTCATGGACAGAGGAGCCTGGCAGGCTACTGTCCACGGGTTTGCAAAGAGTCAGACACGGCTGAGCGACTTCACTTTCAAAGAAACTAAAGACCTATATATAGAAAGAAAACTATAAAACACTGATGAAAGAAATCAAAGAGGACACTATTAGATGGAGAAATATACCATGTTCATGGATCAGAAGAATCAATATAGTGAAAATGAGTATATTACCCAAAGCAATCTACAGATTCAAAGCAATCCCTATCAAGTTACCAGAGGTAATTTTCACAGAACTAGAACAAATAATTTCAAGATTTGTATGGAAATACAAAAAACCTCGAATAGCCAAAGCAATCTTGAGAAAGAAGAATGGAACTGGAGGAATCAACTTGCCTGACTTCAGGTTCTACTACAAAGTCACAGTCATCAAGACAGTGTGGTACTGGCACAAAGACAGAAATATAGATCAATGGAACAAAATAGAAAGCCCAGAGATAAATCCACAGAAATATGGACACCTTATCTTTGACAAAGGAGGCAAGAATATACAGTGGAGTAAAGACAATCTCTTTAAAAAGTGATGCTGGGAAAAATGGTCAACTACTTGTAAAAGAATGAAACTAGATCACTTTCTAACATCACACACAAAAATAAACTTAAAATGGATTAAAGATCTAAACGTAAGACCAGAAACTATAAAACTCCTAGGAGAACATAGGCAAAACACTCTCCGACATACATCACAGCAGGATCCTCTACGATCCACCTCCCAGTAGACTGGAAATAAAAGCAAAAATAAACAAATGGGATCTAATTAAAATTAAAAGCTTCTGCACAACAAAGGAAACTATAAGCAAGGTGAAAAGACAGCCTTCTGAATGGGAGAAAACAATAGNGAATAAAATACTTAGGAAGGCTTCCCTGGTGGCTCAGAGGTTAAAGCGTCTGCCTCCAATGCGGGAAACCCGGGTTCAATCCCTGGGTTGGAAACATCCCCTGAAGAAGGAAATGGTAATCCACTCCAGTATTCTTGCCTGAAGAATCTCATGGACAGAGGAGCCTGGCAGGCTACTGTCCACGGGTTTGCAAAGAGTCAGACACGGCTGAGCGACTTCACTTTCAAAGAAACTAAAGACCTATATATAGAAAGAAAACTATAAAACACTGATGAAAGAAATCAAAGAGGACACTATTAGATGGAGAAATATACCATGTTCATGGATCAGAAGAATCAATATAGTGAAAATGAGTATATTACCCAAAGCAATNCACCAGTCAGAATGGCTGCAATCCAAAAGTCTACAAGCAATAAATGCTGGAGAGGGTGTGGAGAAAAGGGAACTCTCTTACACTGTTGGTGGGAATGCAAACTAGTACAGCCATTATGGAAAACAGTGTGGAGATTCCTTAAAAATTGCTTAAAAAAGATTTCTTAAAAAATTGCTTATGACCCAGCAATCCCACTGCTGGGCATATATACCGAGGACACCAGAAAAGAAAGAGACACATGTACCCCAATGTTCATCACAGCACTGTTTACGATAGCCAAGACATGGAAACAACCTAGATGTCCATCAGCAGATGAATGGATAAGAAAGCTGTGGTACATATACACAATGGAGTATTACTCAGCCATTAAAAAGAATACATTTGAATCAGTTCTAATGAGATGGATGAAACTGGAGCTGATNGGTACATATACACAATGGAGTATTACTCAGCCATTAAAAAGAATACATTTGAATCAGTTCTAATGAGATGGATGAAACTGGAGCTGATTATACAGAGTGAAGTAAGCCAGAAAGAAAAACACCAATCCAGTATACTAACACATATGTATGGAATTTTAAAAGATGGTAATGGTAACTCTGTATTCAAGACAGCAAAAGAGACACAGATGTGTGGAGGAGACTTTCGGACTCTGAGGGAAAGGGAGAGGGTGGGATGATTTGGGAGAATGGCATTGAAACATGTATACTATCATGTAAGAAACGAATCGCCAGTCTATGTTTGATGCAGGATGCAGGATGCTTGGGGCTGGTGCATGAGGATGATCCAGAGGGATGATGTGGAGTGGGAGGTGGGAGGGGGGTTCATGTCTGGGAGCTCATGTACACCCGTGGCAGATTCATGTCAATGTATGCCAAAACCAATACTGTAATGTAAAGTAAAATAAAGTAAAAAAAAGAAAAAAGGGAGAGAGAAAGAGATGGAATATCAGATCACATTACGTGTCTCCTGAGAAATCTGTATGTGGGTGAAGAAGGAACAGTTAGAACCTTACATAGAATAATGGACTGACTTGAAATTAGGAAAAGAGTACTAGAAGGTTGTTTATTGTCACCCTGTTTACTTAACTTATATGAGGAGTACATCATGAGAAATGCTGGGCTGGGTGAATCAAGATTGCTGGGAGAAATATCAATAACCTCAGATATGCAGATGATACCACTGTGATGGCAGAAAGTGAAGAGAAAGTGAAGGGCCTCTCGATGAGGGTGAAAGCAGAAAGTAGAAAAACCTGGCCTAAAACTCAGTGTTCAAAAAACTAACATCATGGCATCCAGTCCCATCACTTCATGGCAAATAGATGGGGAAAAAGTAAAAACAGTGCTAACTTTTATCTTTATTTCCTTGGGCTCCAGAATCAGTGCACATCATGAAATTAAAAGACCTTTGTTTCTTGGAAGGAACGCTACAACAAACCTAGTCAGTCGTGTCCAACTCTTTGCAACCCCATGGACAGTAGCCTGCACCAAGCTCCTCCGTCCATGGGATTTTCTAGGGAAGAGTACTGAGTGGGTTGCCATTTCCTTCGCCAGGGAATCTTCCCAACCCAGGGATTGAACCCAGGTCTCCCACATTGTAGACGGATGCTTTACTGTCTGAGCCACCAGGGAAGTAATATCACAACAAACCTAGACAGAATATTAAAAAGCAGATACATCACTTTGCCTACAATGATTAGTACAGTCAAAGCTATGGTTTTCTCAGTAGTCATGTATGAATGTTAAGTGTTGGACCATAAAGAAGGCTTAGTGCTAAAGAATTGATGACTTCGAATTGTGGTGCTAGAGAAGAATCTTGAGAGTCCCTTGGACTGCAAGGAGATCAAACCAGACACTCCTAAAGGAAATCAACCCTGAATGTTCATTGGAAGGACTGATGCTGAAGCTGAAGGTCCAATACACTGAGCACCCAATGCAAAGAGCTCATTCATTGGAAAAGACCCTTGATGCTGGGAAAGACTGAAGGCAGCAGGAGAAGGGAACAGCAGAGGATGAGTTGGCATCACTGACTCAATGGGCATGAGTCTGAGCAAACTCTGGAAGATAATGAAGGACAGGGAGGCCTGGCGTGCTGCAGTCCATGGGGTTGCCAAGTGTTGGACACGACTGAGCAAATAACAATGACAGAGTCATTTGGTAAAAGTGAATACTGGATTTCACAAAGGAAGAAACAGACTAATACCTGAAACCTAACCATTCATAACAAAACTAAGAGAGTCAAAGATTATTTCTTGAATGACATGATACAACAAGAAGTAATACCACTTATAAATTATTCTTTCCAAAATCAAATAAAACAAACAAAAGCTTGGAAGCAATTCAGGTGATATTTAAAGACCTGTTTACACAAAATTTAGGTGAAAAAGAGATAATGTTTCAAGAACAAGATGGCAAAGGAGTAGGGGGGCATGGAGTATATCTCTCTCCATGGATACATCAGGAATATACCTTCGACACAGAAGTGCATGCAGCACACCAGCTGAGAGGGGACAGGATACCTGACCAGCAGAAAATAATATAGGGGGTAGGAGGTGGGAGGGGGTTTCAGGATTGGGAGCACATGTACACATGTGGCTGATTCATGTCAAATTATGGCAAAACCAATACAGCATTGTAAAGTAGAATTAAAAAAAAAAAAAAAGAACCATGCAAAACTCGGTAGAATGAATGAACTAGGGGGAAAAACAGGAGTGTTAGTAAAACTGGACCTGCCTTTGGTGGGTGGGGGAACTGAAGCAGGGATCTGAACATCATATTGGGGTAACTGAGTCAGAGGAGAAACATTTAAGGCTGAGAGTGAAAACCTGACCTGTGGCAGCCTAAATGGAATGAGAATCAGGCCTTGCCACAGCCATACACACCCTGGACAGGGACGCAGGTGCCCTAGAATGCACAGCGGCTGGGGGCTGGAGTTTAGGGATTGTGGAGCAATCCCAGGGTGAGGCCTGCTGTTGACTGTGCAGAGATGGATAGAGGGGATGTGAGGGAGGAGATTGTGGTAGGACATGCCTGTAGAGGAAAGCTAGGCAGCCATGGGAGAAAGGTAATACTGCTGAGTCATGCGTTGGGCGTGGAGCCATCACCATAGCCTCTCTCTCTCCAAACGCCAGCATTGGCAGCTGAACAACATAGAGGTTGGCCCATCAACTGCCTGATAGGGTGAACCACAGAGTAGGGCCCTATCCAGCATGCCCCATTAAGTACCTGACATGTCAATCTACAGAGTAAGATTCCAGCCAGAGGACCCCTCTATGTGCCTGACATGACAAAAAAACAGAGAAGGATACCCAGCAAAGGAGCCCTCTAGTTACCTGAATGGGCAGGGCTGCAGAGAAAGACTAGCCAAAGAGGCTTTCTGATCACCAGCTACCAGAGGCTTGAAAAAATACTCTGATAGAGCCATAACTCCTGAGGCAGAGGCAGTCCTTTCCAAGGACACCTGGAGCGGCCAGGGTCCCTGTGACCCAGGCAGCTATGCCACCTTCATGCTCAACCTTCACTGGGCCAAAGCTGCCATAGGCAAAAATACTCTGACATCTATGCCAGCGAGGTCGCTTCTGTTGTGTCCAACTCTTTGCAATCCTGTGAACTGTGGCCTGCCATGCTTCTCTGTCAGGGGAATTCTCAGGCAAGAATACTGCAGTGTACAGGCCAAAACTGGTTGCCATACCCTTCTAGAGCACTGTATTTCCTGCTGCCCTAGCCACCAATCCCCCTGAGTACCTGGTGCTGCCAGAACCCCTGCAACCCAAGCACCTGCCATACCTTCACACCTGGTCCTAACTTGGGCAGACCCAAGTCCTCCAGGGCAGCCTCAGGAGCAAACCCCAGTGCAGACGTGGAAATAAGACCACAGCTGAAACCCAGGTGCACTGTGCCTAAGAAAGAAGACCCCAAACCTTCCCATCAGCTGTACAAGCTACAGAGAAATCCACGTGATCAACTAGGCAGATTCTGTGTCTGTGTTATAAAAGGACATTGAGAGCTCCCACCAAAGAAAACATAAGTGCTGATAGCTGTGGACATTACTGGCAAGAACACATTAGGGGCAGGGCCAGATTAGAATCTGAGCTGCCCCAACAGCAGGTCCAGAGATCAGCACAGGGCATCCTAGGGAGGTGAGATGGTGACTCCCAGCGAGGGAAAGGACTCTGACGGCAGTGACTCTAGAAATATATTTATTATTATTATTTTTGACTTGTTCCAAAGTTTCTTTTGGACTTTTTCTTTCTTTTTTCCCCCCTCTACTGTAGTTGTTGATTTTATTGGCATCATGAAATCTAATTAAGTGTTTGAGTTTTTGTTGTTGTTCAATTACACTTTTTAGTGTTGTTATAAACTTCTGCCTCTACATTGGGCTTTTGTAGTTCTGTGGAGTTTCCTTTTTTTTTTAAATTTTCTTTTCTTTTTTAAATTTTAATTTTTAACTTTTAAAACCTATTATTATTTTTTTCTACACTTATTTGTTTGCTTTTCCTATTGATCTTCTCCTCTTGTGGTTATTCTTTACTGTATATAAACATTCTTAATCTACCTCTATTTAACTTTGCACGTCTATTCTTTTCTTTCTTTCCTTTTCCCTAAACATATTTTTTAGTTTTGTTTTCATTGCTTTATTCCCACCTTGGCAACTTGCTTTAGTTTTGTTTTCTAGTTTGTGCTTAGTTTTATTCTTAACTGGTAGATAAAATTTTTGGTTTCCTTTGTTTGCTGGGTCAATTTATTGTACTTTATTTTTGCTGGACTGTTTTAATTTTGCTTTTGAATGTATATGTTTCTGTTCCATTATTTTAATTTTTATTTGCCTGATTTGCAACTGCCATTTATCTGGGGTTCATCTTTAGTTTTTCATCTTTGGGTATTTGTTTTAATGTCACTTAATGCCATAACAAACCATTTGTGGAATTTTCATTCCTGACCAATGATCAAGCCCTGAGCCTTTGGAGTGGGAGCACTGTTTCCAAGACCCTAGACTACCAGAGAACTAATTCTAAGGAGTATCAAACAGTGAGAACTCAAACAAAGGAAACCACCTGAATACAAAACTTGGCATCACCCAGCCACCATACAGGACGCTTTATCCAAAAAACAAACAAAAATACAAACCCAATAATCAGCAGACAGGATTACCACCTCACTCAGCCTTGTCCTTTATAGGAAAAACAAGACAAAAGAAAACAAAACAAACAAAAAACTCAGCACAAATCTCACACTACATGAAGCTACACAACCCAATGGACCAAACTTAGGAGGGCAGAAATCAAAGGAAGAAAGAATTCAACCTTAAAGCCTGGAAAAAGGAGACCTCAAACACAGTAAGTTTAAAAAAAATAATGAGAAGGCAGAGAAATACTGCACAAATGAAGGAAAAAACTAGAAACACAGGTCCGAATAAATGAAGAGGAAATAGGCAAGCTACCTAAAAAAGAATTCAGAATAATGATAGCAATGATGATTAAAAACCTTGAAAACAGAATGGAGAAAATACAACAATCAACTAACAAAAAACCTAGAAGAATTAAAGAACAAACAACACAATTACTGAAATTAAAAATACACTATTGAAGAAATCAATAGAATATCTGAAGCAGAAGAACATATCAGTGAACTGGAACATAAAATGGTGGAAATAACTTCTGAAGAGCAAAATAAAGTAAAAAGAATGAAAAGAACTGAGGACAGTCTCAGAGACCTCTGGGACCATATCAAACACACCAACATTCAAAAAGAGGGGTCCCAGAAGAAGAGAAAAGAAAGGGTATGAGAAAGTTTTGAAGGGATTATAGTTGAAAATTTCCCCAACATGGAAAAGGAAATAGTCAATCAAATTCAAGAGGCACAAGAAGTTCCATACAAGATAAACCCAAGGAGAAACATGCCAAGACACATACTAATCAAACTAACAAAGATTAAACACAAAGAATTTATTAAAAGCAGCAAGGAAAAAGTAACAAGTAACATACAATGTAAACCCCATATGTTTAACAGCTGATCTTTCAGCAGAAACTGTGGCCCAGAAGGGAATGGTAAGATATATTTAAAGTACTGAAATTCCCTTTTAAATCTACCACCAAGATTACTCTACCCAGCAAGGACCTCATTCAAAATTCATGGAGAAATCAAAAGCTTTGCACACAAGCAAAAGTTAAGAGAATTCAGTACCACCAAACCAGCTTTAAAGCAAATATTAAAGGGACTTTTATAGTCAAGAAATACAAGAGAAGAAAACAATTTACAAAATCAAACCCAAACAATTAAGAAAATGGCAATAGGAGTATCAATAACTACCTTAAATGTAAATGAATTAAATACTCCAACCAAAAGAATCAGACTAGCTGAATGGATACAAAAACAACACCCATATATATGCTGTCTACAAAAAATCCACTTTAGATCTAAAGACACATATAGACTGAAAGTGAGAGGATGGAAAAATATATTCCATGCAATTGGAAAGCAAAAGAAAGCTGGAGTAGCAATCCTCATATCAGACAAAACAGACCTTAAAATAAAGACTATTACAAAAGATTAGGAACACTACATAATGAACAAGGGATCAATCCAAGAGGAAGACATAACAATTGTTAATATCTATCCAGCCAACATAGGAGCACCTCAGTACATAAGACAAACAATAAGAGACATAAAAGGAGAAAGTGACAGTAACACAATAATAGTAGATTTTAACACCCCACTCACACCAATGGACTGGACAGATCATCAAAACAGAAAAGTAATAAGGAAACACAAGTCCTTAAAGGATACATTAGATGAGATGGATCTCATTGATATCTTCAGGACATTCCATCCAAATACAGACTACACATTCTTCTCAAGGGCACATGGAATATTCTGCAGGATAGGCCACATCTTGGGTCACAAATCAAACATCAGTAAATTTAAGAAAACTGAAATCATATCAAGCATCTTTTCCGACTACAATGCTAAGAGACTAGATATCAATTACAAGAAAAAAAACTGTAAAAAACACAAACTCATGGAAATTAAACAATACGTTTCTAAATAACCAACAGGTTAATAAAGAAATCGAAAGAGAAATTTAAAAATTTCTAGAAATAAATGACAATGAAAACAAGACAACTCAAACCTATAGGATGCCAACAAAAATAGTTCTTAGAGGGAAGTTTAAAGCAATACAATCCTACCTAAAGAAATAAGAAAAACATCAAAGAGACAACCTAAGTTTACACCTAAAACAACTGGAAAAAGAACAAACCACCCCCCCGCCCACATACACACACTGCAAAATTAGCAGAAGGAAACAAATCATAAACATCAGAGCAAAATAATTGAAAATGAAAGAAACAATAGTAGAGATTAATGAAACTTAAAACTGGTTCTTTGAGAAGATGAAATTGACAAACCTTCAGCCAGACTAATCAAGGAAAAAAAAAAAAGAACAATCAACAAAATCAGAAATGAAAAAGGAGAGGTTACAACAGACAATGAAGAAATACAAAGGAGTCTAAGAGACCGTTATGAACAAACACACGGCAATAAAATGGACAACGTGGAAGAAATGGATAGGTTCTCAGAAAAATTCAATCTTCCAAGACTGAACCAGGAAGAAATGGAAATTATAAACAAAGCAAGCAATTACAAGCACTGAAATTGAAACTGTGATGAAAAATCTCCCGCAAAACAGAAGCCCAGGACCAGAATCACAGGAGAATTCTATTACTTAGAAAAGAGCTAATATCTATCCTTCTAAAACTCTTTCAAAAAATTGCAGAGGAAGGGACACTTTCAAACTCATTCTATGAGGCCATCATCACCCTGATACCAAAACCAGACAAAGACAACACACAAAAAAGAAAACTACAGGCCAATATCACTGATGAACATAAAAAGAAAAATCCTCAAAAGAATTTTAGCAAACAGAATTCAACAACACATCAAAAAGTTTATACACCATGATCAAGTTGGGTTTATTCCAGAGATGCAAGGAATATACGCAATATATGCAAATCAATCAATGTGATGCACCATATTTACAAACTGAAAGATAAAAACCATATAATAATAGGTGCAGAAAAAGCCTTTGACAAAATTCAGCCCCCATTTACGATTAAAACACTTCAAATAATGGGCACAGAAGAACTTACCTCAACATAGTAAAGGCCATACATGATGAGCCTATAGCAAACATTATTCTCAATGGTGAAAAACTGAAAGCATTTCCCCTAAGATCAGGATCAAGACAAGGGTGTCAACTTTTACCACTATTATTCAACATAGTTTTGGAAGTGCTAGCTAGAGCACTCAGAGAAGAAAAAAAATTAAAAGGAATCCAGATCAGAAAAGAAGTTCTCATGGTGTGCAGATGACATGACAGTACACCAAAAACATTAAACATACTATCAGAAAATTAGTAGATCTAAACAGTGAATTTAGCAAAGTCATAGGAAACAAAATCACTAGAGAAATCACTTGCATTCCTATATACTAACAATGATAAATCAGAAAGAATGAATCCCATTCACCACTGTAACAAAAAGAATAAAATATCTAGAGATAAAGTTACTGAAAGCGACAAAAGAATTGTACAAAGAAAATTATAAGATGCTGATGAATGAAATCAAAGATGACAAAAGCAGATGGACAGATATACCATGTTCCTGAGTAGAAAGAATCGATACTGTGAACATGACTATACTACCAAACACAGTCTACAGATTCAATACGATCCCCATCCAATTACCAATGGCATTTTACATAGAACTAGAACAAAAAATTTCACAATTCATATGGAAACACAAAAGACCCTCAACAGCCAAAGCAGTCTTGAGAAAGAATGGAGCTGGAGGAATCCACATTCCTGACTTTAGATTATATTACAAGTTACAGTCACTAAGACAGTATGGTACTGGCACAAAAGCAGAAAGACCAAAGGAACAAAATAGAAAGCCCAGAAATAAACCCATGCACTATGGGTACCTTATTTTTGACAAAGGAGGCAAGAATATACAATGGGGCAAAGATAGCCTCTTCAATAAATGGTCCTGGGAAAACTGGACAGCAACATGTAAAAGATTGAAATTAGAACACTTCCTAACACCATACACAAAGATAAACTCAAAATGGATTAAAGACCTAAATATAAGACCAGAAACCATAAAACTCTTAAAACATAGGCAGAACACTTGATGACATAAATCAAAGCAAGATCCTGTATGACCCACCTCCTAGAGTAATGGAAATAAAAACAAAAGTAAAAAAGTGGGACCTGATCAAAAAGTTTTTGTACAGTTAAGGAAGTTATAAGCAAGGTGAAAAGACAACCCTCAGAAAGGGAGAAAACAATAGCAAGTGAAACAACTGACAAAGGATCAATTTCAAATATACAAGTAGTTCGTACAACTCAATACCAGAAGAACAAACAACCCAATCAAAAAGTGGGAAAAGACCTATATAGACATTTCTGCAAAGAAGACATACAGATGACTAATAAACACATGAAAAGATGTTCAACATTGCTCATTATTAGAGAAATGCAAATTGAAACTACAATGAGGTATCACCTCACATTGGTCAGAATGGCCATCATCAAAAAGTCTACAAACAATAAATGCTGGAGAGGGTGTGGAGAAAAGGGAATGCTCTTGCACTGTTGGTGGGCATGCAAATTGATGCAGTCACTTTAGGAGACAGTATGGAGAGTCCTTAAAAAGCTATGAATAAAACCACCATATGACCTAGCAATCCCACCCCTAGGCATATACCCTAAGGAAACCAAAACTGAAAAAGATACATGTATCCTACTATTCACTGCAGCACTATTTACAACAGCTAGAACATGGAAGAAACCTAGATGTCCATGAACAGATGAATGGATAAAGAAGTTGTGGTACATATACACAACTGAATATTGAATATTCAGTTCAATTCAGTCACTCAGTCATGTCTGATTCTTCGTGACCCCATGAATCGCAGCACACCAGGCCTCCCTGTCCATCACCAACTCCTGGAGTTCACTAAGACTCATGTCCATCGAATTGGTGATGCCATCCAACCATCTCATCCTCTGTCGTCCCCTTCTCCTCCTGCCCCCAATCCCTTCCAGCATCAGAGTCTTTTCCAATGGGTCAACTCTTCACATCAGGTGGCCAAAGTATTGGAGCTTCAGCTTCAACATCAGTCCTTTCAATGAACAGCCAGGACTGATCTCCTTTAGGATGGACTGGTTGGATCTCCTTGCAGTCCAAGGGACTCTCAAGAGTCTTCTCCAACACCACAGTTCAAAAGCATCAATTCTTCGGCGCTCAGCTTTCTTCACAGTCCAGCGCTCACATCCATACATGACCACTGGAAAAACCACAGCCTTGACTAGATGGACCTTTGTTGGCAAAGTAATTATTCAGTCATAAAAAGAATGCATTTGAGTCAGTTCTAATGAAGTGGAGCCTATCATACAGAGTGAACTAAGTCAGAGAAAGATAAATACCGTATACTAATGCAAATGTATGGAATTTAGAAACATGGGACTGAAGAATTTATTTACAGGGCAGCAGTGGAACAGACATAGAGAATAGACTTACAGACACAGGGAGAGGGGAGGAGAGGGTGAGATGTATGCAGAGAGTAACAAGAAAACCTGTATTACCATATATAAAAGAGATAGCTAGTGGGAATTTGCCATTATGCCTCAGGGAACTCAAACAGGGGCTAGATAAACCTACAGCGGTGGGATGAAGAGGGAGGTGGGAGGGAGGGGGTATATGTATACCTATGGCTGATTCATATTGAGAACTGACAGAAAACAACAAAAATCTGTAAAGCAATTATCCTTCAACTAAAAAATTAAATAAATTTATAGCTAAAAAAAAAAGAGATAGTGTTTCATCTAGAATAAGGGATGAATACACAAGTATATTCATAACAAAATAGCAAAAACACCCAAAATTTATTAAGTCTCCAAAAACTTAAAAAAGAACTTGCCACATCAACAGTGCTTGAAAGTACCTATCTCCTCATATTCTAATATTACAAATAAGTTTCACATTTTTGTTAGATTTTTTAAAAATGATTATCTCATTCTATTTTGGATTTCCCTGATTACAAATGAAATTGAGCTTCTTTCCTATGGTTATTGCTGCTGCTGCTGCTAAGTCGTTTCAGTCGTGNACATCCATACATGACCACTGGAAAAACCACAGCCTTGACTAGATGGACCTTTGTTGGCAAAGTAATTATTCAGTCATAAAAAGAATGCATTTGAGTCAGTTCTAATGAAGTGGAGCCTATCATACAGAGTGAACTAAGTCAGAGAAAGATAAATACCGTATACTAATGCAAATGTATGGAATTTAGAAACATGGGACTGAAGAATTTATTTACAGGGCAGCAGTGGAACAGACATAGAGAATAGACTTACAGACACAGGGAGAGGGGAGGAGAGGGTGAGATGTATGCAGAGAGTAACAAGAAAACCTGTATTACCATATATAAAAGAGATAGCTAGTGGGAATTTGCCATTATGCCTCAGGGAACTCAAACAGGGGCTAGATAAACCTACAGCGGTGGGATGAAGAGGGAGGTGGGAGGGAGGGGGTATATGTATACCTATGGCTGATTCATATTGAGAACTGACAGAAAACAACAAAAATCTGTAAAGCAATTATCCTTCAACTAAAAAATTAAATAAATTTATAGCTAAAAAAAAAAGAGATAGTGTTTCATCTAGAATAAGGGATGAATACACAAGTATATTCATAACAAAATAGCAAAAACACCCAAAATTTATTAAGTCTCCAAAAACTTAAAAAAGAACTTGCCACATCAACAGTGCTTGAAAGTACCTATCTCCTCATATTCTAATATTACAAATAAGTTTCACATTTTTGTTAGATTTTTTAAAAATGATTATCTCATTCTATTTTGGATTTCCCTGATTACAAATGAAATTGAGCTTCTTTCCTATGGTTATTGCTGCTGCTGCTGCTAAGTCGTTTCAGTCGTGTCTGACCCTGTGCGGCCCCATAGATGGCAGCCCACCAGGCTCCCCCATCCCTGGGATTCTCCAAGCAAGAACACTGGAGTGGGTTGCCATTTCCTTCTCTAATGCATGAAAGTGAAAAGTGAAAGTGAAGTCGCTCAGTCAGGTCCAACTCTTAACGACCCCATGGACTGCAGCCTACTGGTGGGCTGGCTCCTCTGTCCATGGGATTTTCCAGGCAAAACTACTGGAGTGGGTACCATTGCCTTCTCCTCCTATGGTTATCAGGCATTTGTTTTTTTTCTATNCAGGTCCAACTCTTAACGACCCCATGGACTGCAGCCTACTGGTGGGCTGGCTCCTCTGTCCATGGGATTTTCCAGGCAAAACTACTGGAGTGGGTACCATTGCCTTCTCCTCCTATGGTTATCAGGCATTTGTTTTTTTTCTATGAATTGTTTACATTTTGTACTTTTCATTAAAAGTGTGATATATTATATATATTTACAGAACCCCTTTATGATCAATATAGTTTTCCTGGTGGCTCAGATGGTAAAGATTCTGCCTGCAATGCCGGAAACCAGTGTTTGATCCCCAGGTTGTGAAGATCCCCTGGAGGAGGAAATGGCAACCATGCTGGTATTATTGCCTGGGAAATGCTATGGATGGTGGAGCCTGGCAAGCTACAGTCCACAGGATCGCAAAGAGTTGGACATCACTGAGCAACTTCACTCACAATCAATATCAAAGATATTTATAGTACGCAACATTAAGTCAATCCCCCTCATCCACTGGCACCTACACCCTTTAAAAAAGACACAAACAGAAAAATCAACAATTAACTGGAGACTTCCATATCCACTTCCAATAATGGATAGAACAATTAGACAAGATTGACAAATAAACAGAAGATTTCACCAACACTGTACACTAGCTAGACATGACAGATGTTGAGTATCCTACCCTACTACAGCAGAATACACATTCTTCTCATGTGCACATGAAGAGACTATAAAACAAGTCTGAATAAGTTTTAAAGAATTAAAAATCATACAAAGTATATTCTTGACCACAATGAAATGAAACCAGAAGTCAGTAACATACAAAAAGTTGGAAAATTCATAAATGTGAATATTAATAAATGTATACCTAAAAATGATGACGGGTGAAAGATGAACTCACAAGGCAAGTTACCAAACTATCAGATGAAGGAAAAGAAAAACATACATATCAAACCTTGAGTGCAGCTAAAGCAGTGTTTAGAGGCAAACTTATAGCTGTAAATGCCTGACAACAGAAGATTTGAAGTCAATAATCTAGCTTTTCACTGTAAGAAACTAGAAAAGAGCAAACACAAAGCAAAAAAAAAAGAAAAAGGAAAGAAAGAACAGATTATAGAAAAAGTAAAGGCAATATAGAAAAGCAACAAAATCAAAAGTTGTTATTTATGAAAATCAAAATATTGACAAATCTTTAGTAAAACTAACAAGAAAAATAAAGGGAAGACTTAAACTGGTAAAATCAAAAATGAAAGAAATGTCACAAGGGATTACTCAGTACTTAGGCATGTGTATGTCAACAAATTGGATAAACTAGTTCAAAGGGAGAAATTCCTAAAAACACAAAATCTACTAAGGCTGAATGAAGAACAGATTGTAAAAACAGACCTAGAACTAGTAAGAAGAATGAATCAGAGATCAAAAGCCTCCTGACAAAGAAAAGCCCTGAATCTGATGGCTTCACTTTATTTTTTTTTTACAAGAAATATGACTTTATTTTTTTTTTATAAAATTCAAGGCCATTTTATTTGTTAGACACAGTGCTTAAATTTTTTTTAATACTTTATTCTATTTTACAGTACTGTATTGGTTTTGCCATACATCGACATGAATCATCCACAGGTG
>SJYW01050349.1:114467-131678 GCA_006410735.1 Raphicerus campestris | reverse complement strand
GAGGATGAGATGGCTGGATGGCATCATGGACTCGATGGATGTGAGCCTGAGTGAACTCCGGGAGATGGTGATGAACAGGGAGGCCTGGCATGCTGCATTTCATGGGGCTGCAAAGAGTCGGACACGACTGAGCCACTGAACTGAACTGAATTTAACATGTTGGCCCTCTGGCATCCTACAAAGGTCAATTGAATATACAAATTATTGTCCAAACCAGTACATTTTTAAAATAAAAAGACACTATTTAATAATTATGCTGGAAAAGCGAAATAAGCCAGGTTGCCTGCCTTTGATAAACCAGGATGAACAGTCACATTGTTCAAAGGTAACCAATGAGTTTTTAGTGTTTGATTTCTTTTTGCCTTTTATATTATATTATAATCATGTGTATTCAAAAATATTTAACATTCATTAAATGTATAGATTATCCAAAGTAGTTTGTGGCAGAGTTTCCTGGCCATGAGCCTAGAAATCCTTATAATCTTATTCCCTTTCTAATCTAACACAGTTTTCAGGATCATCTTGTATATTTCATGCCCCAAATTTTGCATCAGCACTTTTCCAGAGAGCCCCATTTCTTTACTTTAAAAATGTCACTTAGACACCAAAACCTGGGTATTGGAAGGTTTATTACTGGTTTAGTTTCTGTTTCTAGGCTTTTTCTGGACAGAGTTAGAAAATAGTTTTCATAAGATAAAATAGACTATAAAATCTTACTTCCATATTTTATTCATTAAAGATAATAGAGTTTTACTTAATGTTGCTAAACTTATTTTTATATTGTTTTTCCTGAATAAAAATCCACTTTTCTATGACACCAGCATAGTCATTTATTTTAACCTGCAATACACTTACAATAGTTTCTGGATTGCAATAGTAACACTACCTCTAATTACTGAGAGAGTTCAAATTTTTGCTTTTGTGTTTTATTTGTAGCTATTTTCTCATAGAGTATATAGACTATGGAAGCTAACCAAATTACTGGATTTTAAACTGTCTTGAAATAACTCTCCTTGGTAGTTAATGGCTATGTCATCAATTTGACATAGTCTTAGGTTGGTTTATTTGCCTTTAGATTTTTATAAATGAACTTTTAGAAAGTATCTTTTTAACCTATTTATTCTAATTGGAGGCTAATTACTTTACAATATTGTGGTGGTTTTATCCATACATTGACATGAATAAGCCACAGATGTACTATATGTGATCTCAAAGTCAAATCTGCAAAACAGACATATGCAGAGAGGTTTAATTTCTATTGCTTACAGCCACACACATTTTATTTACCACTTACATGGATAATTATTTCATGAATACTGTAGTTACCCTTTCCCCTTTGTTAAATTTTAACATAAGCAAATGTGTCTATCTGTATCCACCAAAATTTCTTGTAAAAACAGTAGCACGCAACTATTTGCATTTTTCTTTTTTTGTTTGTTTGTTTGTTTTAATCATTATACCCTGAAATTACTTGTTCATATAGAGCTATTTCTTTAGTTAGTATTCCATTGTGTGACAGCAGTTTTAAATACTACTGTCAACTCTGGATGGACAGTAAACTATTTTCAATGTTTAGTTCTTTTAAATCATACTTCAGTGATAGTCGGAGAAGGCAATGGCACCACACTCTTGTACTCTTGCCTGGAAAAGCCCAGGGAAGGAAGAGCCTGGTAGGCTGCAGTCCACGGGGTTGCTAAGAGTCAGACACAACTGACTGACTTCACTTTCACTTTTCACTTTCATGCATTGGAGAAGGAAATGGCCACCCACTCCAGTGTTCTTGCCTGGAGAATCCCAGGGATGGGGGAGCCTGATGGACTGCCATCTATAGAGTCGCAAAGTTGGACATGATTGAAGTGACTTAGCAGCAGCAGAAATAATAGTATTCTACATATGTTTTCATAAATTTGTCAGTGTAAGAAGATATTCCTAAAAGTGAGTATCATTTCAAAGAATTAATGTATAAGGATTTACCTTTTAGAGTATCACTATATATTACCCAAATAACTCTATCTTGAAGTTCTTTAATTCTCCATGGCCACAATAAGAATGTCAATTTTTTACCACAAACTCACCAACTTTTTCTATAGTCAAACTTGTAAATAACAGGGAAATAATAAATTAGTGAACTTCTAAGTTGTATTTTCTCATTATGAGTGAATTCAGTTCAGTTCAGTCGCTCAGTTGTGTCTGACTTTTTGCGACCCTACGAATCGCAGCACGCCAGGCCTCCCTGTCCATCATCAACTCCTGGAGTTTACCCAAACTCATGTCCATCGAGTCAGTGATGCCATCCAGCCATCTCATCCTCTGTCATCCCCTTCTCCTCCTGCCCCCAATCCCTTCCAGCATCAGGATCTTTTCCAATGAGTCAACTCTTCATATGAGGTGACCCAAGTATTGGAGTTCAGCTTCAGCATCAGTCCCTCCAATGAACACCCAGGACTGATCTCCTTTAGGATGGACTGGTTGGATCTCCCTGCAGTCCAAGGGACACTCAAGAGTCTTCTCCAGCACCACAGTTCAAAAGCATCAATTCTTCGGCGCTCAGCTTTCTTCACAGTCTAAATCTCATACCCGTACATGACTACTGGAAAAACCATAGCCTTGACTAGACGAAACTTTGTTGGCAAAGTAATGTCTCTGCTTTTCAATATGCCATCTAGGTTGGTCATAACTTACCTTCCAAGGAGTAAGTGTCTTTTAATTTCATGGCTGCAGTCACCATCCGCCGTGATTTTGGAGCCCAAAAAAGTCTGACACTGTTTCCACTGTTTCCACTGTTTCCCCATCTATTTGCCATGAAGTGTTGGGACCGGATGCCATGACCTTAGTTTTCTGAATGTTGAACTTTAAGCCAACTTTTTCACTCTCCTCTTTCACATTCATCAAGAGGCTTTTTAGCTCCTCTTCACTTTCTGCCATAAGGGTGGTGTCATCTGCATATCTGAGGTGATTGATATTTCTCCCGGCAATCTTGATTCCAGCTTGTGCTTCTTCCAGCCCAGTGTTTCTCATGATGTCTCTGCATAGAAGTTAAATAAGCAGGCTGATAATACACAGCCTTGAAATACTCTTTTTCCTATTTGGAACCAGTCTGTTGTTCCATGTCCAGTTCTAACTGCTGCTTCCTGACCTGCATACAGACTTCTCAAGAGGCAGGTCAGGTGGTCTGGTATTCCCATCTCTTTCAGAATTTCCCACAGTTTACTGTGATCCACATAGTCAAAGGCTTTGACATAGTCAATAAAGCAGAAAGAGATGTTTTTTAGGAACTCTTTTGCTTTTTTGATGATCCAGCGGATGTTGGCAATTTGATCTCTAGTCTTCTGTCTTTTCTAAAACCAGCTTGAACATCTGGAAGTTCACGATTCATGTATTGCTAAAGCCTGGCTTGGAGAATTTTGAGCATTAGTGAATTGAACATTTATTAATATAGTTTGGAGACATTCACTTTTTGTAATGTTCAAGCATTTCCATATAGATGTGTTAAAAGTTATCAATTTTTCTTTATTGTTTACAAGTTTTAAATATAGTTGTAAAATAGTTCCCCATACTCCTGGTATATAGAAATACACTGATGCATTATCCTAAAAGCTTCATGCTCTCATATTTTACGTGGAAATTTATGATAAATTTGGTTTTTTTCTCATGTTTTATTACAAATGTGTACAACCTTTCTTTTTTTTTTATTGTGACTATCCATTTATTTTACAGTCACTGATTTTAAAAACCACATTTTGATACACTACTGAGAATATTTCTGAATTTTATTTTTTCCACATTGATTTTTCAGGCTAGATATATGCCACTTTTATACTGATTAGTTTGATATTATAAATAATATTTTACCATACCAAATAGAGCTTTCTGAGTCATTCCATATCAAGATTTTCTTGGTTGTTCTTTTTCTTATCAATTCTTGCAAATAAGCTTGATTTTAAAAGAAAATGTTGATGGAGAACATGATGGCAGATGAATAGGTGGATGTGGAGTACATCTCTCTCCATGGATACGTCAGGAATACACCTTCAGACACAGAAGTGCATCCAGAACACCAGCTGAGAGCAGACAGGAGTACTTGACCAGAGGAAAAGAACATATAGAACCACGCAAAACTCGGTAGGATAAAGGAACTGGAGAAAAACAGGCATGTTAGTAGGACTGAACCTGCCCTCAGCGGGTGAGGGAACTGAAGGAGGGGTCCAGTCTTCACACTGGGGTAATTGTCTGAGTCAAAGTAGAAATATTTAAGACTGATGAAATAGCTGATCTGTGGCAGTCTAAGTGGAATGAGAATCAGACAGCCCTTGGTGTCATGAAACATACCTGGATTAGGGATGCAGATCCCCTGGAAGGTGCAGAGGCTAGGAGCTGGAGTTTAGGGATTGTGGAGCATTCCCAGGGCGAGGGCTGCTGTTGACTGTGGAGAGACAGATCAAGGGGACCTGAGGGAGGGGATTGTGGTGGGAAATACCTGTGGAGGAAAGCCAGGCAGCCACAGAAGCAAGGAGAAACTGCTGAGTCATGCATAGAGGGCGGAGCCATCACCATAACCTCTCTTTCCCCACATGCCAGCATCAGCAGCTGAACAATAGAGAGACTGGCCCATCAAATGCCTGATGCACTGAACTATAGAGTAGGACCACACTCAGGGCACCCCTTTAAGTGCCTAACACGCCAAGCTACAGAGTAGGACCCCAACCAGGACAGGCCCCTCTATGTGCCTGATGTGTAGAACAACAGAGAAGGACCCCAGGTAAAGGAGGGGGGAGCTATGGAGAAAGACTGACCAAAGAGGCCTTCTGATCCCCAGCTACAAATGCCTCAAAAAAGACTCTGATAGGGACCTAACTCCTGGGTCAGAAGCAGTCCCTATACCTTTGCACCACCAGGGTCCCTGCAAACCAAGCAGCTGAGCCACCTTCATGGCTCAACTCTCACAGGGGCAGAGCTGCCACAGGCAAAAAAAATCTAACCCCATCTAAGCAGGCAGGGTTGCTTCCGTCGTGTCCAACTCTTTGCAGTTGTGTAAACTCTGGCCTGCCAGGCTTCTCTGTCAGGGGGGTTCCCCAGGCAAGAATACTGGAGTGTATTGGCCAATACTGGTTGCCATGCCCTTCTGGAGCACTATATTTTCTGCTGCTCTAGTCGCCAACTCCCCTGAGTTCCTGGTGCTGCCAGAACCCCTGTGACCCAAGCAGCTGTACCGCCTCCACACTTGGCCCTCACAGGGGCAAACCCAAATCCTCCAGGGAAGCCTCAGGAGCAAACCCCAGCGGATGACCCTCATGCAGAGGTGGAAATAAAACCACAATTGAAACCCAGGGGCACTGTGGCTAAGGAAGAAGACCCAATACCTTCCCACGAGCTGTACAAGTTGCAGATTAAATCCACACAATCAACTAGGCAGACTCTGATCTATGGAAAATATAAAAAGAATTGAGAGCTCCCACAAAAGAAAACACACTAGTTCTGATAGCTGTGGACATTGGAGGCAAGAACACATAGGAATAGGGCCAGATTAGAATCTGACCTGCTGCCACAACAGGTCCAGAGATCAGCACATTATTGGAGGGCATCCTAGAGAGGTGAGGTGGACTGTGGCTGCCAGCAAGGGAAAGGACTGACAGCAGTGACTAAAGAAAAACATTTATTAGTCTTGTGTTTTGACTAGTTCTGTAGACTCTTTTCGATTTTTTTCTCCCCTTACCACCTTTCCCCCCACCTCTGTTGCAGTTGTAGATTTTATTGGCTCTATGAAATCCAATTAAGCTTTTGAGCTTTTTTTTTTTTTTTCTCAGTCACATTTTTTATTGTTGTTATAAACCTCTGCCTCTATGTTGGGCTTTTGCTGTTCTGTGGAGCCTTCCTTTTCTTTTTTTTTTTTTTTTCTCCTTTTTTAATTTTAATTTTTTAAGCCGATTTTAACATTTATTCCTTTGTTTGCTTTTCCTTCTGTTCTTTTCCCCTTGCAGTTAACCTTTAATGTATATAAATCTTCTTTAGCTACCTCTGTTTAACTTTGCATATCATTTCTCTTTTCTATCTTCAACATATTTGTTAGTTTTCTCTTCATTGCTTTATTTCCCAGTTGGCACCTTGCTTTAGTTCTGTTTTCCAGTTTGTGCTTTTAGTTTTGTTCTTAACTGGTAGATATACTTTTTGGTTTCCTTTGTTCACTGGGTAAATCTATTGTACTTTATTTTTGTTGAACTGTTTTGATTTTGCTTATGTGAGGATGATCATTGGATGTTCATTGGAGGGACTGGGTGTTCATTGGAGGGACTGATGCTGAAGCTGAAACCAATACTTGGGTGTTCATTGGAGGGACTGATGCTGAAGCTGAAACCAATACTTGGGCCACCTCATGCGAAGAGTTGACTCATTGGAAAAGACCCTGATGCTGGAAGGGGTTGGTGGCAGCAGGAGAAGGGGATGACAGAGGATGAGATGGCTGGATGGCATCACCGACTCGATGGACATGAATTTGGGTAAACTCCGGGAGTTGGTGATGGACAGGGAGGCCTGGTGTGCTGCAATTCATGGGGTCACAAAGAGTCAGACACGACTGAGTGACTGAACTGAACTGATGTGTATGTGTATATGTGTATATTCAGTCACATTTTTATTGTTGTTATAAACCTCTGCCCCTACGTTGGGCTTTTGAAGTTCCCTGGAGGTTTCCTTTCTTTTCTCACTTTTTTTCTTTTCTCTTTTTTATAATTTTAATCTTTAAATTTTAAAACCTATTATATTTTCTACATTTATTCCTTTGTCTTTCCTACTGTTCTTTTCCCCTTGTAGTTAATCTTTAATGAATATAAATCTTCTTTATCCACCTCTATTTAACTTTGTATATTTATTCTTTCTTTCTTTTCTTTTTTCCTCTCACCATATTTGTTAGTTTTATTTTCACTGCTTTATTTCTCACTCGGCACCTTGCTTCAGTTTTGTTTTCCAGTTTGTGCTTTAGTTTTATTTTTAATTAGTAAATATAATTTTTGATTTCTTCTATTTACTGGGTCAGTCTAATAATGTACCTTATTTTAGTTGGACTGTTTTGAATTTGCTTATGAGTGTATATGTGTATGTGTATATTTCATTATTTTAATCGTTATTTGCCTGATTTTGTAACTGCCATTTGTCTGGGGTTCATGTTTGGCTTCCCATTTTTTGGGTGTTTGTTTCAATCTCACTTAATGCCATAACAAACCACTTGTGTAATCTGCATTCCTGACCAGAGATCAAGCCCTGAGCTTTTGGAGTGGGAGCACTGACTCCAAGACCCTAGACCACCAGAGAACTAACCCTAGGGAATAATGAATAGTGAGAACTCTCACAAAGGAAACCACTTGAATACAACACCTGGCATCACCCAACCACCAGTAGCACCTGTGCAAGATGCTTCATCTAAACAATGAAAAAAACAAAAATACAGACACAATCATCAGCAGACAGGATTACCACCTCATTCAGCCTTGCCCATCAAAGGGAAAACAACAACAACAAACAAATTCCCCACAATTCTCACCTTACATGAAACTAACACAAACCACTGGACCAACCTTAGAGGGGTAGAAACCAAAAGCAGGAAAGAATACAAACTTGAAGCCTGGGAAAATGAGACCCCAAACACAATAAGCTAAATAATAATAATAATAATGAAAAGGTAGAGAAATATTACACAAATGAAGGAACAAATTAGAGACACAGAAATCCAAATAAATGAAAAGGAAATAGGCAAACTACCTGAAAAAGAATTCACAATAATGATAGTAAAGGTGGTCAAAAACCTTGAAAACAAAATGGAGAAAATGCAAGGATCAAGTAACAAAGACCTAGAAAAATTAAAGAATAAACATACAGAGACAAACAACACAATTACTAAAATTAAAAATACTCAGGAAGGAATCAATATCAGAATATCTGAAGGAGAAGAACAAGTCAATGAGCTGGAAAATAAAATGGTGGAAACAACTTCTGAAGAGCAGAATAAAGTAAAAAGAATGAAAAGAATTAAGGATACTCTCAGAGACCTCTGGGACAATATTAAATGCACCAACATTTGAATTATAGGGGGTCCCACAAGAAGAAGAGAAAAAGAAAGGGTATGAGAAAATTTTTGAAGAGATTACAGTTGGAAATTTCCCCAACATAGAAAAAGAAATAGTCAATCAACTCCAAGAAGCACAAAGAGTTCCATGCAGGAGGATAAACCCAAGGAGAAACATGCCAAGACACATACTAATCAAACTAACAAAAACTAAACACAAAGAATATTAAAAGCAGCAAGGGAGAAGCAATAAGTAACATATAAGGGAAACCACATATGCTTAACAGCTGATCTTTCAGCAGAAACTCTGCAGGCCAGAAGGGAATGGCAGTATATATTTAAATTACTGAAAGGGAAAAATCTATAAAACTAACCCCAAACAATTAAGAAAATGGCAATAATAACATATATATATATATATCAATAATTATTTTAAACGTAAATGGGTTAAATGCTTCAACCAAAAGACACAGACTGTCTGAATGTATAAAAAACAAGACCAATATACATGCTGTCTATAAGAAACCCATTTCAGACCTCAAGACACATATAGACTGAAAGTGAGGGGATGGAAAAATATATCCCATGCAAGTGAGAAGCAATGGAAAGCTGGAATAGTAATCCTCATATCAGACAAGACTGGTTCAGTTCAGTTCAGTCACTCACTAGTGTCCAATTCTTTGAGACTCTATGAACCACAGCACGCCAAGCCTCCCTGTCCATCACCAACTCCCGGAGCCCACCCAAACCCATGTCTGTTGTGTCAGTGATGCCATCCAACCATCTCATCCTCTGTCATTCCCTTCCCTCCTATCCTCACTCTTTCCGAGCATCAGGGTCTTTTCAAATGAGTCAGCCCTTTGCATCAGGTGGCCAAAGTATTGGAGTTGCAGCTTCAACATTAGTCCCTCCAGTTTACACCCAGGACTGATCTCCTTTAGGTTGGATCTCCTTGCAGTCCAAGGGACTCTCAAGAGTCTTCTCCAACACCACAGTTCTAAAGCATCAGTTCTTCAGCACTCAGCTTTCTTCACAGTCCAACTCTCACATCCATACAGTTCAGTTCAGTTCAGTCGCTCAGTCATGTCTGACTCTTTGTGACCCCATGAATAGCAGCACGCCAGGCCTCCTTGTTCATCACCATCTCTCGGAGTTCACTCAGACTCACGTCCATTGAATCCTTGATACTATCCAGCCATCTCATCCTCGGTCATCCCCTTTTCCTCCTGCCCCCAATCCCTCCCAGCATCAGAGTCTTTTCCAATGAGTCAGCTCTTCGCATGAGGTGGCCAAATTACTGAAGTTTCAGCTTTAGCATCCATACATGACCACAGGAAAAACCATAGCCTTGACTAGACAGACCTTTGTTGGCAAAGTAATGTCTCCGCTTTTTAATGTGCTGTCTACGTTGGTCATAACTTTGCTTCCAAGGAGTAAGTGTCTTTTAATTTCATGGCTGCAGTCACCATCTGCAGTGATTTTGGAGCCCAGAAAATTAAAGTCTGACACTGTTTCCATTGTTTCCCCATGTATTTGCCATGAAGTGATGGGACAGGATGCCATGATCTTAATTTTCTGAATGTTGAGCTTTAAGCAAAGTTTTTCACTCTCTTTCACTTTCATTAAGATGACTTTTATCTCCTCTTCACTTTCTGCCATAAGGGTGGTGTCATCTGCATATCTGAGGCTACTGATATTTCTCCTGGCAATTTTGATTCCAGCTTGTGCTTCTTTCAGCCCAGTGTTTCTCATGCTGTACTTCTGCATATAAACTAAATAAACAGGGTGACAGTATATAACCTTGACATACTGCTTTTCCTCTTTGGAACCAGTCTATTGTTCCATGTCCACTTCGAACTGTTGCTTCCTGACCTGCATACAGGTTTCCCAAAAGGGAAGTCAGGTGGTCTGGTATTCCCATCTCTTAAAGAATTTTCCAGAGTTTACTGTGATCCACACAATCAAAGGCTTTGGCATAGTCAAGAAAGCAGAAAGATATGTTTTTCTGAAACTCTCTTGCTTTTTTGATTATCCAGTGGATGTTGACAATTTGATCTCTGGTTCCTCTGCCTTTTCTAAAACCAGCTTGAACATCTTGAAGTTTACAGTTCATGTATTGCTGAACCCTGGCTTGGAGAATTTTGAGCATTACTTTACTAGCATGTGAGATGAGTGCAATTGTGGGATAGTTTGAGCATTCTTTGGCATTGCCTTTCTTTGGGATTGGAATGAAAACTGACTTTTTTCCAGCCCTGTGGCCACTGCTGAGTTTTCCAAAGTTGCTGGCATATTGAGTGCAGCACTTTCACAGCATCATCTTTTAGGTTTGAAATAGCTCAACTGGAATTCCATCACCTCCACTAGCCTCCACTAGCTTTGTAGTGATGCTTCCTAAGGCCCACCTGACTCTACATTCCAGGATGTCCGGGTCTAGGTGAGTGTGAGTGATCACTCTTTCATGATTATCGAGTTGTAAAGATCTTTTTTGTACAATTCTGTGTTTCTTCCCACCTCTTCTTAATATCTTCTGCTTCTGTTAGGGCCAAACCATTTCTGTCCTTTATTGAGCCCATCTTTGCATGAAATTTTCCCTGGTATTTCTAATTTTCTCGAAGAGGACTCTAGTCTTTCCCATTCTATTGTTTTCCTCTATTTCTTTGCATTGCTCGCTGAGAAAGGCATTCTTATCTCTCCTTGCTATTCTTCGGAACTCTGTATTCAAATGGGTATATCTTTCCTATTCTCCTTTGCTTTTTACTTTTCTTTTCATAGCTATTGGTAAGGTCTCCTCCAACAGCCATTTTGCTTTTTTGCATTTCTTTTTCTTGTGAATGGTCTTGATTCCCCTCTCCTGTCAAGAACCTCTGTCCATAGTTCATCAGGCACTCTGTCTATCAGATCTGGTCCCTTCAATCTATTTCTCACTTTTACTGTATAATCATAAGGGATTTGATTTAGGTCATACCTGAATGGTCTAGTAGTTTTCCTCACTTTCTTCAATTTCAGTCTGAATTTGGCAATAGGGAGTCCATGATCTGAGCCACAGTCCATTCCCAGTCTTGTTTTTGATGACCATATAGAGTTTCTCCATCTTTGGCTGCAAAGGATATAATCAATCTGATTTTGATGTTAACCATCTGGTGATGTCCATGTGTAGAGTCTTCTCTTGTGTTGTTGGAAGAGAGTGTTTACTATGACCAGTGCATTCTCTTAACAGATCTCTATTAGCCTTTGCCCTGCTTCATTCTGTACTCTAAGGCCAAATTATCCTGTTACTCCAGGCGTTTCTTGACTTCCTACTTTTGCATTCCAGTTCCCTATAATGAAAAGGACATCTTTTTTGTGTGTGTTAGTTCTAGGAGGTCTTGTTACTCTGACAAAATAGACCTTAAAATAAAGAGATTACAAGAGATAAGAAAGGACACTATATAATGATTAAGAGAGACATAACTAAGATATAATGACTAAGAGGAATATAATATGACTAAGATATAATGAATAAGAGGAAGACATCACAATTGTAAATATCTATGTACCCAACATAGGAGGACCTCAATACATAAGACAAACAGTGACAGACATAAAGGATAAATTGACAGTAACACAATAATAGTAAGAGACTTTAACACTCTACTCACACCAATGGACAGATAATCAAAACAGAAAATTAATAAGGAAACACAAGTCTTAAATGATACATTAGATGAGATGGCTCTCGCTGATATCTTCAGGACATTCTATCCAAATGCATAAGCATACACCTTCTTCTCATGTACACATGGAACATTCTCCAGGATAGACCACATTTTGGGTCACAAATCAAACCTCTGTAAATTTAAGAAAATTGAAATTGTATCAACTATCTACTCTGACCACAACGCTATGAGACTAGATATCAATTATAAGGAAAAACTGTAAAAAACACAAACACATTGAGATTAAACAATGTGTTTCTAAATAACCAACAGGTTACTGAAGAAATCAAAAGGGAAATAAAAGAATTTCTAGAAACAAATGACAATGAAAACATAACTCAAAACCTATGGGATGCAGCAAAAGCAGTTCTAAGAGGAAAGTTTATAGCAATACAATCCTACCTCAAGAAATAAGAAAAACATTGAATAGACAACCTAATCTATATCTGAAACAACTGGAAAAAAAATTAGTAGAAGGAAAGAAGTCATAAAGATCTGAGCAGAAATAAATGAAACAGCAATGAAAAGAAGCAGTAGTAAAGATTAATAAAACTAAAAGCTGATTCTTTGAGAAGATTAACAAAATTGACAAACCTTTAACCAGACCCATCAAGAAAAAAGGAGATAAGAAGTTGTGGTACATATATGCAATGGAATATTACTCAGCCATAAAAAAGAACACTTTGAGTCAGTTCTCATGTGGTGGATGAACCTAGAACCTATTATACAGAGTGAAGTAAGTCAGAAGGAGAAAGATAAATATCATATTCTAACACATATATACACAATCTAGGAAAATGGTACTGAAGAATTTACTTATAGGGCAGCAATGGAGAAACAGACATAGAGAACAGACTTGTGGACATGCTTTTCCCTTTCAGTAACTTAAATATATTCTGCCATTCCCTTCTAGGCTGCAGAGCTTCTGCTGAAGATCAGCTGTTAATCATATAGGGTGTCCCTTGTATGTTACTTGTTGCTTCTCCGGGGAGGAGAGGGTAAGATTTATGAAAAGAGGAACATGGAAACTTACATTACCACATGTAAAACAGATAGCCAATGGGAATTTGCTGTATGGCTAAGGAAACTCAAACAAGGGCTCTGTATTAACCTAGAGGAATGGAATGGGGAGAGAGCTGGGAGGGAAGTTCAAAAGGTAGAGGATATATGTTTTTGACAGAAAACAACAAAATTCTGTAAAGCAATTATCCTTCAATAAAAAAATAAATTTTAAAAATGTTTCTTTAATTTTTGAGGAATAAAAAAGCATGAGTGTTTTATTATGCATATATTTGTCCTTGTTATTGTTCAGTCACTGAGTCATGTTCGACTCTTTGTGACTCCATGAACTGTAGCACACTTGCCTGTCCTTCACTGTCTCCTAGAGTTTTACCCAAATTTATGTCCACAGAATCAGTGATGCTATCTAATCATCTCATCCTCTGCCACATTCTTCTCCTTTTGCCTTCAACCTTTCCCAGCATCAGAGTCCTTTCCACTGAGTCGATTCTTCACATTAGGTGACCAAAGCACTGCAGCTTCAATTTCAGCATTAGTCCTTCAAATGAATATTCAGAGTTTTGTATTTATTAGGATTGTGAAAAATTTATAAAGGTTACAAAACTAATTGATGATTGACAGAAAAATGTGCTATTCAAAAATGTTAATTATTTATGCTTTCGCAAATATATATTTGCATGCATCAGAAGTATTTTGAGTTTCACTTATATAGGGTTTGCACATTTCATGTGAATTTCATTCTTTGTATATTCATCTACCTCTATCTATTAATATTTATGTATCTATTCTGTAACATAAAAGATGTCTCTTCCATTATGGATTTTATACTTTTTTAGTAATATACATGAAGAGTATTGATTTCCTATACTGAATTTATAAGCTGCAACTTAATCTAACTATCTTAGTTGTTGCAATAGTTTTCCCCATGGATTCCTTAGTACTTTTCCACTGTATTATCCTATCATGTGAAAATAGATAAAGTGTTTCCTCTCCTTCTAACACTTATGTCCCAAATTTGTTCCTATTTTCTAACTGGCATTGATTCTAGTTGTTGCATGGGTGCTTAATCATGTCCAACTCTTCATAGCCTCATATACTGTAGCCCGCCAGGCTCCCCATCCATGAGATTTCCCAGACAAGAATACCGGACTGGGTTACCCATTTCTTTCTTCAGGAGATCTTACTGACCCAGGGATCAAACCCATGTTTCTTTTGTCTCCTGCCTTGCTGATAGATCTTCACCTGCAGAGCCATCTGGAAAGTCTAAGTTATGTATTATTGTACTGAGAGTTTTTAAACATAAAAGGGTATTAAATTTTGTCAAATATATTTTTGCATTTTTAGAGATGATCATCCAGTATTGTTTCTTGTTCTGCTAACGTAACAAATAATACAGATGGGTTTGCTAACATTAAACTATATGTGTATCTCTGAAATAAATGCCATTTAAACATCAAATATAATTTTTTAAATGTATTTTGTTTCTGATAACATTTTATTTGAGATATTTATATTGATAATCATAAGTAGAATTGGTCTATAAATTTCTCTTTTAGAAATTTGATCTTTGACAGATCCAAGTTGGTATACAATATAAGTAAATTGATGTGCAATTTAAAATAAATGTGGAAATTGTATTACTTGCATAGTATAAAATAAAATACAGTTGTGATTTGTGTTGGTGGTTTTTAGTTGCTAAGTCATGTCTTGGGACCACGTGGACTGCAGCCTGCCAGGTCCTCTGTCCATGGGATTTCCCAGGCAAGATACTGGAGTGGGTAGCCATGCCTTTCTCCAGGGGATCTTCCTGACCCAGGGATTAAACCTGTGTCTCCTGTTTTGTAGGCACATTCCTGACAGCTGAGCCACCAGGGAAGCCACACAATTGTGATAACTGATGTTTAAAAATTTTTTACAATTCTCCCATTTATGAATATAGTGCGTTTTTTGTGGTTTATTTTCTATTTTTTGTCTATATTGATTTAGACCTTTTGTCTATTTTGAAGTAACTTTTGGTAATTTTCCTCCTTTCTTTCATAGTTTGTGAAGTAGTTGTCTTATTCTTTTGAGGATGCTATTATAAATGTACCAAAGACTGGGTGGCTCATAAAGAGTGAAAGTCACTCAGTTGTGTCCAACTCTTTGGGACCCCATGGACTATACAGTCCAATAAATTCTCCAGTCTAGAATGCTGGAGTGTGTAACCTTTCATATCCCCCTCCAGGGGATCTTCCTAACCCAGGGATCGAACTCAGGTCCCCTTCACTGCAGGCGGATTTTTTACCAGCTGAGCTACTAGGGAAGCCCAGGTGTATAAACAACATAAATTTATTTCTTACAGTGTAAGAAGCTGGAAGTACAAAATCAGGGTGCCAGAAGAGATTCTGGTGAAGGCTGGTGAGTTCTACCAGAATTCTTACAGTGTAACAGGGACCTAGGGAAATGAGTGTGGTAGAAGAGGCACGGGAGCTCTCTTGGGCCTCTTTATAAGGCATTCATCTCATTTGTGTCTTAATCCCCTCTAGGAGGCCTCACTTCCTAATACCGTTTCTCTGGGCATTAGGATTTCAACATATACATTTTAGGAGAGACATAAACATTGACTATTCATGGATTTATATTTTAACTTTTAATCCTCTTAATGAGTTATAATTTGCAGAAAATAAAATACACCATTCTAAGTGCACAGTTTGATACATTTTGACAAATGTTCCCCCCTCCTTCTCTCTCTCTTTATTTTTCCACATGTAAAAAAAAAAAAAATCCCTTGTTCTATATGAGAACTGATGAGTCTACATATCCTTTCTTCACTTTTGCCTGAATACTTCTCTTTCCTTTGCCTTTAATGTCCTTGTCCTCAATTTGGATTGTAGTCTATGCGGTTTTCCCTCAATACAAGTTCTCAATCAAAATAATGTCCAGGTGATGATATGTGGTAATGTGGCGTAAGACTGTAATGCCTGTCTTACTGGTATTTTCTCTCCCTTGCTTCCCTATATTCTTATATGCCATTTTCTCTATTGTTAATGTTTTGTCACATGATACAGTCTATCACAAGTGATAAGCCAACATTCACCCGCTGCAACTGAATGCTGTACTTTATTCAGGTTTTATTATAATTTTTTCTAAAGTTCTTTTTTTCTGATCTAGGATATTATCCAAGATACCACATATCATTTAGTAATCATGGCTCAGCCCCCTCTCATCTGAGAAAATTTCTCATATTTTTCTTGATTTATGACATTAAGAATATTGAATAATATTTGTACATTATTTTGTAGAATTTTCTTCCACTGGGGCTTGTCAATGTTCTTCTAATGAGTACAATGAGGTGATAGGTTTTGAGAGGAAAACTATAGAAGTGAATTGACATTCTCATTAGATCACAGTAAGGGTACTTGCTGTCAATCTGACTCATCATCCGTAAAACTTTACTCCTTTGGTCAAGGAATTGTTTGTCAATTTTCTCCATCATAAAATGAGCATTTTTCCCCCTTTCCATTCTCACATCTCTGAAAACAATTCATGAAGTACTAAGTTGCTCACAGGAAAAGGATAGGAAGTTCCACCTCCCTTAAAGAAGAAATATCTACATAAATTATTTGAATTTCTAAGGAGATTTTGCCCTCTCACCTTCGTTTAAACATTTTATTCAATTATTTATTTCTGTATTGACTCAAAAGCATTTACTTTAGATTTTGAGCCATAACTCATTTATTTTAAAGTCTTGCATGCGGGATCTTAGCTCCCCGGACAGGGTTAAACCCACAGTCTCTATAATGGAAGGCAGTCTTAACCACTGGACAGCCAGGGAAGTCCCCACATTATTATTAGTAGTATTAGTATTATTGTTGTTATTATTATTGCTTCAGTTCAGTTCAGTTCAGTTGCTCAGTCATGTCCGACTCTTTGCGACCCCATGAATCACAGCACGCCAGGCCTCCCTGTCCATCACCAACTCCCGGAGTTCACTCAGACTCACATCCATCGAGTCCGTGATGCCATCCAGCCATCTCATCCTCTGTCGTCCCCTTCTCCTCCTACCCCCAATTCCTCCCAGCATCAGAGTCTTTTCCAATGAGTCAACTCTTTGCATGAGGTGGCCAAAGTACTGGAGTTTCAGCTTTAGCATCATTCCTTCCAAAGAACACCCAGGGCTGATCTCCTTCAGAAAGGACTGGTTGGATCTCCTTGCAGTCCAAGGGACTCTCAAGAGTCTTCTCCAACACCACACTTCAAAAGCATCAATTCTTCGGTGCTCAGCCTTCTTCACAGTCCAACTCTCACATCCATACATGACCACAGGAAACACCATAGCCTTGACTAGACGGAACTTTGTTGGCCAAGTAATGTCTCTGCTTTTGAATATACTATCTAGGATGGTCATAACTTTGCTTCCAAGGAGTAAGCGTCTTTTAATTTCATGGCTGCAGTCACCAT
>SJYW01050349.1:85511-105167 GCA_006410735.1 Raphicerus campestris | reverse complement strand
CGTCCCCTTCTCCTCCTACCCCCAATTCCTCCCAGCATCAGAGTCTTTTCCAATGAGTCAACTCTTTGCATGAGGTGGCCAAAGTACTGGAGTTTCAGCTTTAGCATCATTCCTTCCAAAGAACACCCAGGGCTGATCTCCTTCAGAAAGGACTGGTTGGATCTCCTTGCAGTCCAAGGGACTCTCAAGAGTCTTCTCCAACACCACACTTCAAAAGCATCAATTCTTCGGTGCTCAGCCTTCTTCACAGTCCAACTCTCACATCCATACATGACCACAGGAAACACCATAGCCTTGACTAGACGGAACTTTGTTGGCCAAGTAATGTCTCTGCTTTTGAATATACTATCTAGGATGGTCATAACTTTGCTTCCAAGGAGTAAGCGTCTTTTAATTTCATGGCTGCAGTCACCATCTGCAGTGATTTTGGAGCCCCCCAAAATAAAGTCTGACACTGTTTTCACTGTTTCCCATCTACTTTCCATGAAGAGATGGGACTGGATGCCATGATCTTTGTTTTCTGAATGTTGAGCTTTAAGCCAACTTTTTCACTCTCCACTTTCACTTTCATCAAGAGGCTTTTTAGTTCCTCTTCACTTTCTGCATATGTGGGTGGTGTCATCTGCATATCTGAGGTTATTGATATTTTTGCTTAAAATGTCTCAGTTTTCGACACTGGAAGGTGTTTCAGATTGTCTTCTGTGTCCCCCTGACATACTCCAAGCCTTTTGTGTTTTATTGCTGGTTTCCTTATCTTAAGGCGCCAAAAGATGCCATTGGTTTATTTATATACTCCCTGGCCCATTCCAAGACAGCTATTTCTCCAAAGAACTCCAGTTCCTTTAAATGGTATTAGAATCTAAGATCTGGACACTGGGTTTGCTCATTGGAGAGTCCTTGCTTTTATGTTCCTTTCAGTGGACAGAACTAGGAAATATATGTATGTATCCTCACTCATGTATACATATGCGTATTTATTGTTAAAGCTGTATTGGCACTAATCTAAGCATAGGTTCATACTCACATCTTTGACTCAAACTCTATGCTGCTGCTGCTGCTGCTAAGTCGCTTCAGTCGTGTCCGACTCTGTGCGACCCCACAGACTTCAGCCCACCAGGCTCCCCTGTCCCTGGGATTCTCCAGGCAAAAACACTGGAGTGGGTTGCCATTTCCTTCTCCAATGCATGAAAGTGAAAAGTGAAAGTGAAGTTGCTCAGTCATTTCTGACTCTTAGCAACCCCATGGACTGTATTCTACCAGGCTCCTCTGTCCATGGAATTTTCCAGGCAAGAGTACTGGAGTGGAGTGCCATTGCCTTCTCCACAAACTCAGTATAATATAGTTCATTTCAGTCTCTCCTTCTTGCCTATCTGTATCTCCTCCTCTAACAGTGAGAAGCTTGCCTTTCACCATCTATTATCTCCTGACTTGTTTTTCACTTCTAGTATATGCATCCAGCAGTTTCAGAATTGTTAACCTATACCCACATGAGAATCAACTTTACCAACCATAGTGCGGTTTCTTCTGTCTTTAATCTTACAGTTTCCAGTCAAAGCACCATTTCCCAAAGTTTTCGAGTCATGCTTGTTTCTCTACTCCCCTTCAGTATGTGTACTGTCTTAAGGTGCTAAGTCTGTGATAGTTTGTTACACAGTGATAAAAAAAAGTGCATCTTTTAAAATATTTATTTATTTACTTTTGGTTGCAGTGGGTCTTCATTGCTGTGCATGGGCTTTCTCTAGTTGCAGTGAATGGGGCTACTCTCTAGTTGTGATATGTGGAGTTCTCATTGCCGTGGCTTCTCTCATTGCAGAACATGGGCTCTAGGGCAAGCAGGCTTCAGCAGTTGCAGTTCATGGGCTCTAGACTGCAAGCTGATTAGTTGTGGTGCATAGACTTAGTTGCTTGACAACATGTGAGATCTTCCTGGGCCAGGGATTGAACCTGTATCCCCTGCAATGGCAGGCAAATTCTTAAGCACTGGACCACCACAGAAGTCTGGAAAACTAATGCATTTTTATCCTGAGAAGTTTTCATTGCCTAATTTTTGATTTCTCGGGGTCTCCAGACCACTTCATAATTATTCCACTTTCCTATAGTTTCCTTGTCCTCACCACACACTGAGGCTTGTAAAACCCACCTCATTTAACCTCTGCTATAACTAGCCCAGTGGACCTCTCAGGGAAACTTGGTGAATGTGTGTTCTGCCACTCTTCATGGTCTAACCCCTTGCATTAGTATTAATATGGGAGTTCAAAGAGATACTTTCCCATCTACATTTTCTGTTAGAGCTTTGTAGGTTTTTATTTTCCTATCTACTTTCCTGTTTCTATGGGTTCTTGGGATGGGGGGGGCGGTTAAAAAACTACACTACCACCTCTGCCATCTTTCCACATTTTTTCTGTATTTTTTTGTTTTTTTTCCACATTTTTTGTATTTTTTTATCCCTGTTGTCCTTAACAGGGATTTTGTCATCATCAAAAAGATGGCAAGAAATACCTGAGGTCCCAGAAGATGCCAAGGTACATAGTTAAATAAACAGGGACTCTGGTTTAGTACTCTTACTACGTTCAGCACACTCTATTCCCTCTCTTTTATCATCCTGGAAGTTTCCACTCTTCTGGAGAAGAGTAAGATTATTGCCCTCAAGATGTAGCCTATTGTTTTAGGAAAATAAGCATTTCAGGAGTAGAATTTCAAAAGCAAAGACAGAAAAATATGGCCATTCTTTGCTTTTTATTATTCTGCTTATGTGATAGTTTGATCATTGGTTGCTACAGTGCTTTAACAATGTTTAGAACAGTCTTTTGCAAACTTTAATGTTTATAAATCATTTGAGATCTGTTTAGCATTCCAATCCACTAAGCTGGAATTGGCACCTGAGAATCCACATTTTTAACAAGCTCCAGGTAATACCAGTGGATTTCACATGGAGTAGCAAGGGCTTGGAGACCTGAACAATGGGCTTCTGGTACCTATGAATTTTCCTAATTTTAAAGAAAAGTTTGATGGAGAGAGACAGAGGCCAAGATTTCATAGTTTTCATATAATTTAAAAGAATTTATGCATAAATATATTAAAAATACTTAACATACAAGATAGAATTCAAAACTCCTTAGGATACAATCTAATATCCTTTGAAATTTTTCTTATTTTATTTTCTGTTACAGTCTTATAAGTATATTGCAACCTAGCTTTGTCAGAACTTATCATAAGGTCTAAAATTATATGTTTCCTAACACCTACCACTTAGAATTACAGTCAGTAATTATCACAAATCGCTTTCCTGATACTTCCATTTATTCTTCAGCTAACATTTACAAAATTATATATTTACTTTATTATATATTACACGGCATACTAAGACTGTATTATATATTACATGTTGTAAAAGACTAAGTCTCAAAGTATGCAATAGTCTTTATCTATGACATTACTGTAATTATTTGTTAAAAGATAATTTACCCTAATAAACTGTGTTCCCTTGCATGAGATTTTACCAAGTGTTGATTGGTAAAGAAATAGGAAGGAAGAAAAGAAGGAAGGAAGGAGGTAAAGAAGAGAGAAGGAAGGAAAGAAGGACAGAAGAAAAAAGAAAAGGAGAAAGAAGAAAGAAATCATGAAAAAAGAGAAAGAAGGAAAGAAAAAAGAAAGAGAAAAGATGTAAAGGAAGATGATAGGTGATGAAGGTGGCAGGTATGAAAGGTCTGGATAAAAATGTCTGAGGCATAATGTGATTAGTTAGGACTAACACAACTTGTTTTGAATGAATTTATTATATGTTATTTTAAAATATTGTGATATATTGTGTATTATTAAAAATATATTTTAAGTGATGATCCATAGGTTCAGAAGTCTGTGTAAAAATCTTATTGGGAAGCATCATGACACTGAGTGTTTTCTTCTGTCATATACACAGGAGAACTTTAAAAATAAAAATTAGTATTGCTCTTTCTCCAAATTTATGATTTGGAAGGATACTCTCCAATAAAATGGACAGGTAAGGAAACATGTTCATCGCAGTTTAGTGGGATTGTCAATATTTTGTTGATACAGAAGTTCTGATAACTAACAATCAATAATGATTTTATTGGTACAAACAATTTGGTTACTAGAGATCAGATGTCACTAAAGATGTCTGGTCACTAGGTTTATAGGAGTGTTGGATAGGGTTTATAAATATTGCCTTATACCTTGTAACACCAGGGCTCCCTTGGTGGCTCAGTGGTAGAGAATTCACTTGCAATGAAGGAGCCTCAGGAGACATGGGTTGGATCCTTGGGTCAGGGAGATTCCCTGGAGGAGGGCATGGCAATCCACTTCAGTATTCTTGCATGGACAATCCCATGGACAGAGGAACTTGACGGGCATGGGGTTGCAAAGAGCTGGACATGACTGAACAACAGAGCACGCACTCACCTTGTAACAAGTTATTTACATGAAGCAGTGATATCAAGGGAATTGCTGCTAGACATATGCCTTTATTGCTAGGGTCCTCAGGCGGATAGAAGGAATGGAGGCAAACCCTAAGAAAATGACAGGAGACTTTGCAATTTGATCCTCCAGTGGAAGAGGTCCCTTTGCTGTGGGAATCCCTGTAATGGGTATTTCATGGACACACCTAAAAATCAATAATTAGGACATCATGCTCAACCATGTGAGGAAGTATGAAAGGCAGATTAATAAAAGCAAATAATACCTTCAATAATTTACCAATAGTTGACAAAATAATTCACATAATAAACATTTGAAGTTTCCAGTAAAGAATATGCCTGCCATGCAGGAGATACAGGGGTGATCTCTGGGTCAGAAAGAGACCCTGGAGAAGGAAATGGCAACCCACTCCAGTATTCTTGCCTGAAAAATCCCATAGACAGAGAAACCCAGTGGGCTACAGTCCATGGGGTCTCAAAGAGTCAGACAGACACGACTGAGTGACTGAGCATGCACTAGGGTTGTAGGTTATGGAGAATATTTCTTGCTCACCATTGTTGAATTTCCTTCTGCTCTTTGTACCAATACCTGGCCTCATCAGATGCATGCTATCCCCTGTGAACTGAAAAGAACTTGCAAAGATATCTTGCCATTATTAATCACTGCCTCTATTGTCAAAAGCTATTTGCAGATATTTTATCTCATTCCATCTAAAAATTATTCTGATGTATTTATGGTTTGCTCTCCTTTTGTACTACAATTTGGCACATGAAAATGGTGCTCTGCAAATCAGGGAGCAGTGAAAGTAATAATTTGTCCACACAAATTAGACTCTGATGTACTACTATCCTCTAATGTCTCTCATATTCGCCTTTGTATCTCCCACCACTGTGGATTTTTTTTTAGATGTGCAAAGAAAATTGCAGCTATTTAAAATAACCTAGAGAGGAAGAACGATAGGCAACATCGTAACTACCTTAGCCCTTTACATTTCAGCAGCCCTGTTGCCAAGGAAACCACTTGGGACTTTAGGGAAATTTGTGGATATTTAAAATGGATTGTGCCTGTATATAGATAGACATTTGCACAATTCATATTGCAGAATAAAAAAGCTTCTGGTCCTGCAATATTAAGCCTGGAACTTCAAGGACTGAAGATGGGAAATAGAATGCAAAAGCTTTATTCACTTATATGCCAAAGAATATGCCGTATATATTTTTGCAGATTAGTGTTAAGACTAGGCTGTTTAAAAAAATGTAGAACCTAGCTGGAAATGTAAAGAGTGCAATATAAACCTTGCATTTTCATTTGTATTTGTGATTTGCAGTTTTAACACCACAGCATCATTTTGACAATTAATTCTTAAGATATATTTCAGTTTCTAAAATCTAAAAAGGAAAGTCAATGCATTCATTCATTGCTGGAGCTCTGATCGAAGCTGACTGAATTCTACAAAATGTTAACATGAATCCCTACCCACAATACTTTGAATAAAGAGCAGACATCAGAAGAGAATAGAGACAGGCTGACATATCAAAATCCTTGAGCTAGTTTTTCATTTTCTGTATGCTTGTGTCTGTCCCATTTTTATTCATTTACAAATTTCTGCTGAAGATGTGATATTCCTGGTGAGACAACTGGCTGCAGAGTAGAAAGCACGTATACAAATTAAAACTTTCAAGTGCCATTTGCACATCTATCTCTGGTTCCTTCTTGACATATCACTGATTTTTACATACACTCTATACACAACTGTCATGTGGAGATTCTGCTTTTCTCTGCATGTATAAGTAATACCCCAGGCTCAATCAGTTCATCCCAATGGACTCTAGAACATCTGTACAGGAGGTCTGCAAAGGAGAAAGCCTTGCCCAGACAATGCATGTTCTTTGTTTTAAGAAATATTTAGCTGATGGATGGTGACATGGAGCTCCTATCTTTCACAGTTTTGGAGTATAAGTAGTAACATTTGTAAAGTCAGAAGTTTGGGACGAGATACAACAACTCAAATATATACAGTTTCTCTACCACCTGATAATTTTATGTTTTGGAGGGATTACAATTTCCATCACAATCATTCCTCAATATGTGCTTTCAATGAAAAATAAGTGATTATATAAGCATCACTTTTATATACAAGCTGAAGATTAGTGATGAATCCAGGTGGATAACTTTCTTGTGTCAAACTCCTTCTAAAATCATTAAAATGGTACAAGATTGGGAGCACCATGCTTCAGTACCAGACATTAATAGAAAGTACCCATTTAACTACAAATCACACAGAGGAATTTCAGTTGGGTATTTTCTGAGTAGAGTTCTACAAACAAACAAACAAAAAGATTGTAATGAGTAGAGCAGAAAGACAAGGGACAAGTATTTGGATCCTGCAGAAGCCACGTCAGGAGTGGCGGCTGTGCTTCGCTGGACTGGCCGTGAGGAGATACCCCATGTCCAAGGTCAGAGAAATCCCAGTAAGATGTTAGACACTGGAACAGCTGTGGGGAGATATCCCATGTCCAAGGGCAAAGGAGAAACTCCCACAGTGAGGTAGGAGGGCCCAATTAGAGTTTAGAATCAAACTTATTCCTACCAGAGACACTAAGAGGACTCAAACAAACCTTGTGTGCACCAGGACCCAGGGACCCCACTGAGAGAGAGACAGAACTGTGCTTGAGCATCTCCTGTGGAGGTATGGGTCAGCAGTGGACTGCTACAGGGACACGGGCTCTGGGTGCAGCAAACGTGGGTATGACATAAGCCCTCTTGGATGAGGATACCATTAACCCCACCATAGAGCTGCCAGAACTTACACAGGACTGGGAAATAGACTCTTGGAAGGCAAAAATAGAACGTTTTGCACCAGGACCCAGGAGAAAGGAACAGTGATGCCAGAGAAGTCTGACCCAGACTTGCCTGTGAGTGTCCAGGAGTCTCCAGCAGAGGCATGGCTTGGTGGTGGCCTGCTGCAGGGTTGGGGGCACTGAGTGTAGCAGTACATTCATGGGATCTTTTGAAGGAGGTCACCATTATCTTTATTACCTCAAAAAGAGTTTGGCCCCAGGTAAATAGGGAGGGAACACAACTCCGCCCTTCAACAGAAAATTGAATTAAAGATTTACTGAGCAGGATCCAGCACATCAGAACAAGACCCCCCTCAGTCAGTGTCTCCCATCAGGAAGCTTCCATAAGCTTCTTATCCTTCTCCATCAAAGGACAGACAGACAGTAAACCACAATCCCAGAAAACTAACCAAATCTAATCACATGGACCACAGTCTTGTCTAACTCAATGAAACTATGAGCCATGCTGTGTAGGGCCAGCCAAGATGGACAGGTCATTGTAGAAAATTATGACAGAATGTGGTCCACAGAAGAAGGGAATGGCAAACCACTTCAGTATTCTTGCCTTGAGAACCCCATGAACAGTATGAAAGGTAAAAAGATAGGACACTGAAAGATGAACTCCACAGGTCAGTAGGTACCTAGTATGCTACTGGAGATTAGTGGAGAAATAACTGCTACTGGAGATTAGTGGAGAAATAACTGCAGAAAGAAGGAAGGGATGGAGCCAAAGCAAAAACAACACCTTGTTGTGGGTATGACTGGTGATGGAAACAAAGTTCCATGCTGTAAAGAGCAATATTGCATAGGAACCTGGAATGTTAGGGTCATGAATCAAGGCAAACTGGAAGTGGTCAAAAGGAGATGGCAAGGGTGAATATCAACATTCTAGGAATCAGCTAACTAAAATGGACTGGAATGGGTGAATTTAATTCAGATGCCATTATATCTACTACTGTGGGCAGGAATCCCTTAGAAGAAATGGAAGAGCCATCATAGTCAACAAAAGAGTTTGAAATGCAATACTTTGATGCAATCTCAAATGACAGAATGATCTCTGTCCATCTCCAAGGCAAACTATTCAATATAATAGTAATCCAAGCATATGCGCAGACCAGTAATGCTGAAGAAGCTGAAATTGAACAATTCTATGAAGACCTACAAGACCTTTAAGAACTAATACCCCCCAAAAGATGTCCTTTTCATTATAGGGGACTGGAATGCAAAAGTAGAACATCAATAAACACCTGGGGTAACAGGCAAATTTGGCCTTGGAGTACAGAATGAAGCAGGGCAAAGGCTAATAGAGTTTTACCAAGAGAATGAACTGTCATAACAAGCACCGTCTTCCAACAACACAAGTCCTATATACATGGACATCAGATGGTCAACACTGAAATCAGACTGATTATCTTCAGCCAAAGCTGAAGAAGCTCTATACAGTCAGAAAAAACAAGACTGGGAGCTGACTGTGGTTCAGATCATGAATACCTTATTGCCAAATTCACTTAAATTGAAGAAAGTAGGGAAAACTACTAGACCATTCAACTATGATGTAAATCAAATCTCTTATGACTATACAGTGGAAGAGAGAAATAGATTGAAGGGACTAGATCTGATAGAGTACCTGATGAACTATGCATGGAGGTTTGTGATATTGTACAGGAGACAAGGATCAAGACCATCCCCAAGAAAAAGAAATGCAAAAAAGGCAAAATGGCTGTCTGAAGAGGCTTTACAAATAGCAGTGACACGAAGAGAAGTGAAAAGCAAAGGAGAATAGGAAAGATACACCCATTTGAATGCACTGTTCCAAAGAATAGCAAGGAGAGATAAGAAAGCCTTCCTCAGTGATCAATGCAAAGAAATAGAAGAAAACAATAGAATAGGAAAGTCTAGAGATCTCTTAAAAAAATTAGAGATACCAAGGGAACATTTCATGCAAAGATGGGCTCAATAAAGGACAGAAATGGTATGGACCTAATGGAAGCAGAAAATATTAGGAAGAGGTGGCAAGAATACACAAAAGAACTATACAAAAAATATCTTCATGACCCAGATAATCACGATGGTGTGATCACTTAGCTAGAGCCAGACATCCCGGAATGAAGTGAAGTAAAGTCAAGTGGGCCTTACAAAGCATCACTATGAACGAAGCTAGTGGAGGTAATCCTAAAAGATGATGCTGTGAAAGTGCTGCACTCAAAATGCCAGCAAATTTGGAAAACCCAGCAGTGGCCACAAGACTGGAAAAGATCAGTTTTCATACCAATCCCTAAGAAAGGCAATGGCAAAGAATTGCACTCATCTCACACGTTAGCAAAGTAATGCTCAAAATTCTCCAAGCCAGGCTTCAAACAATATGTGAACCATGAAATTTCAGATGTTCAAGTTGGTTTTAGAAAAGGCAGAGGAACCAGAGATCAAATTGCCAACATCCGCTGGATCATCAAAAAAGCAAGAGAGTTCCAGAAAAACATCTATTTCTGCTTTCTTGACTATGCCAAAGCCTTTGACTGTGTGGATCACAATAAACTGTGGAAAATTCTGAAGGAGCTGGGAATATCAGACCACTTGACCTGCCTCATGAGAAATCTGTATTCAGGTCAGGAAGCAACAGTTAGAACTGGACATGGAACAACAGATTGATTCCAAATAGGAAAAGGAGTATGTCAAGGCTGTATATTGTCACCCTGCTTATTTAACTTCTATGCAGAATACATCATGAGAAACGCTGGCTGGATGAACCACAAGCTGGAATCAAGATTGCCAGGAGAAATAGCAATAACCTCAGATATGCAGATGACACCACCCTTATGGCAGAAAGTAAAGAAGAACCAAAGAGCCTCTTGATGAAAGTGAAAGAGAGTGAAAAAGTTGGCTTAAAGCTCAACATTCAGAAAACGAAGATCATGGCATCTGGTCCCATCACTCCATGGGAAATAGATGGGGAAACAGTGTAAACAGTGTTAGACTTTATTTGAGGGGGGGCTCCAGAATCACTGCAGATGGTGACTGCAGCCATGAAATTAAAAGACTCTTACTCCTTGGAAGGAAGGTGAAGTCGCTCAGTCGTGTCCGACTCTGCAACCCTGTGTATTGTAACCTACGAGGCTTCTCTGTCCATGGAATTCTCCAGGCAAGAATACTGGAGTGGATTGCCATTTCCTTCTCCAGGGGATCTTCCCAACCCAGGTATCGAACCTGTGTCTCCCGCATTGGAGGCAGACGCTTTAACCTCTGAGCCACCAGGGAAGCCCCCTTGGAAGGAAAGTTATGACCAAAACTAGACAGCATATTAAGAAGCAGATACATTATTTTTCCAACAAATGTCCATCTGCTACTGCTGCTGGTAAGTTGCTTCAGTCGTGTCCGACTCTGTGCGACCCCATAGGTAGAAGCCCACCAGGCTCCCCCATCCCTGGGATTCTCCAGGCAAGAACACTGGAGTGGATTGCCATTTCCTTCTCCAATGCATGAAAGTGAAAAGAGAATGGAAGTCACTCAATTGTGTCCGACTGACTCTCCACGACCCCATGGACTGCAGCCTACAAGGCTCCTTCCGTCCGTCTAGTCAAAGCTATTGTTTTTCCAGTAGTCATGTATGGATGTGAGAGTTGGACTATAAAGAAAGCTGAGCACTGACGAATTGGTGGTTTTAAACTGTGGTATTGGACAAGACTCTTGAGAATCTCTTGGACAGCAAGGAGATCCAGCCAGTCCATCCTAAAGGAAATCAGTCCTGAATATTCATTGGAATGGACTGATGCTAAAGCTGTAACTCCAATACTTTGGCCACCTGATGTGAAAAACGGACTCATTGAAAAACACCCTGTAGTTTGAAAAGATTGAAGGCAGGAGGAGAAGGGGACCACCAAGGATGAGATGGTTAGATGGCATCACCCATCAATGGACATGAGTTTGGGTAAACTCTGGGAGTTGGGAGGCCTGGAGTGCTGCAGTCCATGGGGTCTCAAAGAGTCACACACGATTGAGCAAATGAACTGAACTGAACTGAAGCTAACCGATGGAGCACAGAAGTAGAGTCAAGGCTGACCCATGGTAAATTCAGGGAGCATTTGTCTTTGTATCTTTTCTTCTAGTAAGGAAAAGCAGAGAAAGCAATGGCACCCCACTCCAGTACTCTTGCCTGGAAAATCCCATGGACGGGGGAGCCTGGTAGGCTGCAGCCCATGAGGTCGCTAAGAGTTGGACATGACTGAGCGACTTCACTTTCACTTTTCACTTTCATGCACTGGAGAAGGAAATGGCAACCCACTCCAGTGTTCTTGCCTGGAGAATCCCAGGGACGGTGGAGCCTAATGGGCTGCCATCTACGGGGTTGCAGAGAGTCGGACACGACTGACGCGACTTAGCAGCAGCAGCAGTAAGGAAAAGGAGCTTTAGAAAATAATTCCATAGGCATGCCTAGGGCACCTCCAAAAAATTAATCAGTTTTAGTAGCTATTTTTCCCCCAACTAACATAACTTGGTTTTTCTCTGCCTGATTTGTTAACAATACAGTGGGCAATGACACCACACAGACAAAAAACAAGTTAGTATTTCTGTTCACTTCAGGGGAAATGTTGATTATTGATAATATCTCATCATTTAAGGTTGGTTGGAAAAAAATTGAAAAAAAATCATAAAGATGGTAAAATAAGATTATACATAATAAGATGAGAGGAGCACAGCACCTCAAAAATCAGAGGGAAAAACCTAGTTTAAAAATAAAATAAATGCTGCAGAATAAAGAAGGAAATTTTAGAAAGTTTCTGCTTTGTCTTGCCATAAAAAGAAAAAGAAATGAAAACCGTGAAACAAGAGATGAAAGATGAGAGGATAAGACAATAGACTGAGATATAAAAAGGAATGAGCTGGGAGCCAGACGGAAGGGCAAAAGGAGCTGAACGAGATAAGGAGAAAATGAAAGGAAACAAAAGATACAATAACTAATTTTAAAACTGCTTTGAAAGCAGTAAAGAATCCATACTGTAAAAATTGAATCAATGATGTGAAAGCTGAAATTTTGAACTGCTTAAAGTTTCTATTATTCAGCAACAATAAACTACATCGAGATTAAGTTTTAAAAATTATAAATAAAAGATTAATACAGGGGGAAATGAATGAAGTTTATAGCAGAATGTCATATATTTTTTAAAAATTTATTAAATAAGTTTAAAAATAATCATCTCATTAAAAACAATAGAAAAGCCTGATATAGTTGAAAAGCTCTTAAATATAATGAAGAAAAAAATGAAAGTACATAAGATAAGCTAAATACGAGCAAGAAAAAATTGTTCATTTAAGACCATAAGAATGAATGTCTAAGCAAATGCTTTGAAAAGCTTACTGAAATATATAATGTTCCAGGAAAATAAAAATTAATAAAAATTAATAAAAACAATTTAAACATTCTATGATTTAGAAAAACAGTTATCACAAAAGACACTTAATAGCCAATGTTTCAGATTCCCTATAAAGAGTTTAAAGATTCATTTGGTGTTATAGTTTCTTTCAAATTTACAAGAAACAATTATCTCCTAGAAATAGTTCCAGGGCATAGAAAANCATAAGAATGAATGTCTAAGCAAATGCTTTGAAAAGCTTACTGAAATATATAATGTTCCAGGAAAATAAAAATTAATAAAAATTAATAAAAACAATTTAAACATTCTATGATTTAGAAAAACAGTTATCACAAAAGACACTTAATAGCCAATGTTTCAGATTCCCTATAAAGAGTTTAAAGATTCATTTGGTGTTATAGTTTCTTTCAAATTTACAAGAAACAATTATCTCCTAGAAATAGTTCCAGGGCATAGAAAATGAAGAAAGTGACATTAATTTGTTTGTAGAAGATAACAAAAACATTTAGCAAAAACTGAAAGAGAAACAATAAAGGAAAATTACATGTTTCAAAATTCCCTGGAGTTAAAAACTCTAGGTCCTCCCCATCATTCTATGAAAAACGACTCTCTCACCCAAAGAAAAAAATGGACATTAAGGCTCCCAGTTGGTCTAGCCTCTGCCCTATCTCCAAAATTCCTTGCCCTAGCTGTGTAAGAGACAACTACTCTGAACAACCTTAGAGAAGAAAAGGCCCCCTTAAGACAGTAACTTTCCACATACATGCCTATATATGCTTACTCTTTTCTTGCATAAATGCAGCAGTTCGCTAATCTGACTGCTGCCTCTTCTCGCCTCATTAAAGGTGATCTGTTTCTGTAAAGTGCCTGTCTCATTCTTTTTCTGAACCTAGCCTTCTTTAACTCCCTTACCTTACACTTAAAATAGAACTCATTTAAAAATACTAATGAGATACTAGCAAAACAAATCCAGAATATTATTAGTCAAGTAATAACAGCATATCCACCTGGGGTTAATTCCAGTAAGATTATAAAAATTCAGTATTAAAAAATCCATAAACATGAAGTTATATATGAAAAACAAAGCACAAAATTTTTTAATCATCATAAGAGTTGTTACCATCTGAGCCACCCCCAGGGAAACTCTGAAAAGACATTGGAAAATGTTTAATAGTCATTCCCAAAATAAAGTTATTTCAGGTTACAGAAAAATAAGATTTTTTAATACAGAAATTATATAAAGCCCTAAAAAGTATAGTAGTATCAAGTCTTGAAATTATCTACAGATTCAACTGAATCCCTACACTTGTGTACCTGTGTGTGTGTGTTGCAGAAACTGATAAGCTGATTCTAAGTATAAACAAACAAGAATAGAGCTAAGCCAATATAGAAGAACAAAGTTTGTGAATTTTACACTAATGGATATCCAAGGCTGTATAAAGAAAATAAACTGAAAGTGTAAGTTGCTCAGTCATGTACAACTCTTTGAAACCCTATGGACTGTAGCCCTGTCAGGCTCCACTGTCCATGGAATTCTCCAGACTATAATGCTGAAGTAGATAGCCATTCCCTTAGCTGGGGGATCTTCCCAACCCAGGAAGTGAACCAGGGTCTCCCACATTGCAAGCAGATTCTTTACTGTCAAAGCCACCAGGGAAGACCAAGATTGAATAAACTTGAAGTAAAAGAGACAATACAGTATTTGCAATAACATAGACAAATAAATAAAAATAGCTGAATATGGAGTCCAAAAGTCAAGAAAAGAAGACTGGTGAAATCAACAAGTAGTTCAGTTCTGTCACTCAGTCGTGTCCAACTCTTTGCAACCCCATGAACTGCAGCATGCCAGGCCTCCCTGTCCATCACCAACTCCCGGAGTTCACNTAGTTCTAAAGGGTCTTGTAGGTCTTCATAGAAGCATTCAACTTCAGCTTCTTCAGCTTCTTTACTGGTTGGGGCATAGACTTGGATTACTGTGATATTGAATGGTTTGCCTTGGAAATGAACAGAGATCATTCTGTCATTTTTAAGATTGCATCCAAGTACTGCATTTCAGACTCTTTGTTGACCATGATGGCTACTCCATTTCTTCTAAGGGTTTCCTTGCCACAGTAGTAGATATAGTGGTCATCTGAGTTAAATCACCCAATCCATTCCATTTAATTTGCTGATTTTTAGAATGTCGACATTCACTCTTGCCACCTCCTGTTTGAATACTTCCATTTTGCCTAACATTCCAAGTTCCTATGCAATATTGCACTTTACAGCATCAGACCTTGCTTCTATCACCAGTCACATCCACACCTGGGTATTGTTTTTGCTTTGGCTCCATACCTTCATTCTTTCTGGAGTTACTTTTCCACTGATCTCCGGTAGCATATTGGGTACCTGGGGAGTTTCTCTTTCAATATCCTATCATTTTGCCTTTCATATTGTTCAACAAATAATTAGGAGCCCAGTATTCTGGGATATTGTGGGCATTGCAAGGCTTTGCCTTCGCTCTGAATGAGACAGGAAGCCTGCTGAGTACTTTGAATATAGTAAGAATATCTTGTTCATATTTTAAAATTATCACTATCTCTGTTTACCTATAAGAAAAAGACAAGTTTTAGACTCTATTTGGCATAGAGTCAGATCTTGAAATTGGGACTTCTTTGAAATAACTGGGAGTACATTGGGTGTTTTTAAGTTAAAATAATAATTTAGACCATTCACATTCTTAATATCTTATAAAGTAAACTTGAAAATATTTTTCCCCCTTTGGGTAGGAGAAGAGTGATATGGTTATTTAATGCCTGTATCTCTGAAGATGGTTGGTTGGTTGGTTTAGTCGCTAAGTCATGTCCTACTCTTGCAACCCCAAGGACTGTAGCCTGCCAGGCTCTTTTGCCTTTGGCATTCTCCAGGCAAGGACACTGGAATGGGTTGCCATTTCCTTCTCCAAAGGATCTTCCTGACCCATGAATCGAACCAGAGTCTCCTGCATTGCAGGCAGATTCTTTACTAACTGAGCTATGAGGGAAGTCCAATCTAGAGATACATAGTACTAAAACAGGAAAATTTTAGTAACTAAAACTAGAAAAATATGTTGATTTAAAATGTGGCTCAGGAATCTCCTGCAATGCAGAAGACCTGGGTTCGATCTCTGGGTTGGGAAGATCTCCTAGAGAAGGGAAAGGCTACCCACTCCAGTATTCTCCCCTGGAGAATTCCCCGGACTCTATAGTCCATGGGATGGCAAAGAGTTTGACATGACTGAGCGACTTTCACAATGAATTTTGTCATGTGTTTAATTTAAAGGTAAGTAACTTAACAATAGCTTTGTTTATATTTCAAAAGTTTAATGAAAAACCTCCAAAACACAGCAAAACTATTGAACAAGTAGAATTAAAACATTACATGTTTCATATTTTCTAGAGTTTTGGGGGGCTTCTTGTATTTAATTAGCTGCTTTAATTTTGTATCACTTTATTTTCTTTTCAATTGATTTCTGAGGCCCTTATAGTTCAGGATATAATTTGAATATCTAAGGATGCTGAATAAAGCTAAAGAGTATCTTTGTGGCCTATTTAATCTGGGCCAAGCTGGAAAAATTACAAAAGTGAAGTATCAATCTGGCAATTCCTGTTTTTCTGGGGTACATAAAAATCTGCCCGTTTAAGCCCTAAGCCTTCAAGGAATGAGACAACTAAAGCCTGATATTACCATGTCTGCCTATCGCTTTCCACAAGGGTTTGTATGGCAGCCATTAACTCATGGGCATTTTGCAAATGAATAGTTTTAGTTTTTATTTATTAATAAATTTATTCATGACTTAATAATTCCCTATATGCTAAGACCCAGGACAAATGCATCGTCTTCTTTGAAGTTGCATTCCCATGGGGTAATAATGTTGTTGTTCAGTTGCAAAGTCATCTCCTACTCTTTGCAACCCTACAGACTGTAGCCTGCCATGCTCCTCTGTCCTCCACTGTGTCCAGGAGTTTGTTCAGATTCATGTCCATTGAGTTGTTTACGCTATCTAACCATCTCATCCTCTGCCACACAGTGCTCCTTTTGCCTTCAGTCTTTCCCAGCACCAGGGTCTTTTCCAAGCAGTCATTTCTTCGCATCAGGTGGCCAAAGTATCGGAGCTTCAGTTTCAAAAACAATCCTTCCAGTGAATATTTAGAGCTGATTTCCTTTGAAATTGAATGATTTGCTCTCCTTGCAGTCCATGGGACTCTCAAGATTCTTCTCAGAACCACAATTTTAAAGCATTAGGTTTTCAGAATTCAGCTGTCTTTATGGTCCAACTCACATCTTTAAATGACTACTGGAAAAATCATAGCTTTGACTAGCAGACATTTGTTGGCAAAGTCATGTCTCTGCTTTTTTAATATGATATCTAGGTTTGTCATAGCTTTCCTTTCAAGGAGCAAGTGTCTTTTAACTTCATGGCTGCAGTCACCATCAACAGTAATTTTGGAGCCCAAGAAAAGAAAATCTGTCACTACTTCCACTTTTTCCCCTTCTATTTGCCATAAAGTGATGGGACTGAGTGCCATGATCTTAGTTTTTTTGAATGTTGACTTTCAAGCCAATTTTTTCACTTTCTGCTTTCATCCTCAATTTTTTCACTCTCCTCTTTCATCCTCATCAAGAGGCTTTTTGGTTTCTCATCACTTTCTGACATTAGAGTGGTATCATCTGCATATCTGAGTTGTTGGCATTTCTCCTAGCAATCTTGATTCCAACTTGTGATTCATCCAGCTCAGCATTTCACATGATGCATTCTGCATATACGTTAAACAAACAGGGTGACAATATTCAGCCTTGTTACGTGCCTTTCCCATTTGGAAACAGTCCATAGTTCAAGTGGGCCTTAGGAAGCATTACTAAGAAGAAAGCTAGTGGAAGTGATGGAATTTCAGCTGACCTACTTTGAATCCTAAAAGATGAAGCTATTAAAGTGCTGTACTCAATATGCCAGCAAATTTGGAAAACTTAGCAGTGGCCACAGGACTGGAAAAGGTCAGTTTTCATTCCAATCCCAATAAGGGAAAGAATTTTCAAATTACTGCACAATGGTACTCATTTCTCATGCTAGCAAGGTAATGCTTAAAATCCTTCAAGCTAGGCTTCAACAGTATTTGTACTGAGAACTCCCAGATGTACAAACTGGATTTGGAAAAGGCAGAGGAAACAGAGATCAAATTGATAGATAATGTGAATGAGTAACCCAGTAGATTTTCTAAAATAAGCTTTCTGGCATAGAGAAGAGGAGTTGGAACTGTTTGTTAATCAGGGATGAGCTTCACATGTTCCAAAATAATGAAAAGCTTGATGACTTTAGGAACTTGTTATATTTGAGAAACAGTGAAAGCTTTTCATATATATGTTGTATATATGTGGATATAAGATATAGATATATATTTATTATTGTTTCCATTTCTCTGAAGAACTTTTACTGATACAATACTAACTTTTATATTAAGCCAAAAAGTTCAAGACAAAAGATATCCATACTGTAATGATTCTACAAACTTCTAAATACAATAAAAAATACATATCAAAGTAGCCAGGAAAAAAAAAAAACTACAGTTGAACAGTAATTAGGGTGATATCTGATTTCTCCAAGGCAACAAGTAAATTGAAAATAAATAAAATTTCCAAATAAGTAAATAAGAAATGTAAATCAATAAAGTTTCTTGAAAGTCCCAAAGAAAATAACAGTAAACACAAGACTGCATCTTTCAAAATTATGTTCTGATAAAAAAAAGCCATTATCAGAGAAAAAAATCCTGAATGAGCTCATTATTAACAGGCTTTCACTCAAGAAGAATCTGAAGAATATACTTTAGAAAAATAGAGAAGGGGGGGCAAAAAAATTGTCATAAAGGGAAAATTGCAACATGTTAGAAAAATGGTGACAAAAGTGCAAACTTGTTAACAAGCACAAATATAGCTGGCTTAACAGTAACAGTGATGCCTAATATGCAAACTTAAAATTTAAGAAAGAATAATTTTTGATAGCCTCAGCAAATGAGTCAGAAGAAGGTTGTTAAGAGTAAAACTTTTTCAAAATGAGAGTAAAGATGATGAGACTACAGGAAGATCCCCTGGAAGAGGAAATGGCAATCCACTCCAGTTTCCTACTGGAGACTACAGTTGACCCTTGAACTATGTAGGATTACAGGCAAGCAATGGTCTAAAATCCACCTGTAGTATAGTCTGCCTCCACATCCTCCATATCAGCAGTTCCACACTTGGGACTTCAGTAAACTGCCGATCCTGTAATAATTTATAACATGTAAATCACAGAACACAGAGGACTTTTAGGGCACTGATAAAACTCTATAAAATGTGATAGCTATAGATACATGTTATTATACCTTTGTCCAAACCAGTGGAATATAAAACACCTAGAGAGAACTCTTATTTAAACTATGGACTTTAGGTGACTATGCTGTGTCAACGTAGGTGCATGCTGCTGCTGCTGCTAAGTCGCTTTAGTCATGTCTGACTCTGTGCGACCCCATAGACAGCAGCCCACCAGGCTTCCCTGTCCCTGGGATTCTCCAGGCAAGAACACTGGAGTGGGTTGCCATTTCCTTTTCCAATTCATGAAAGTGAAAAGTGAAAGTGAAGTCACTCAGTTGTGTCCAACTCTTAGTGACCCCATGGACTGCAGCCTTCCAGGCTCCTCCGTCTTTTCCAGGTAAAAGTACTGGAGTGGGGTGCCATTGCCTTCTCCAAACGTGGGTGCATAAGTTGTAACAAATTCCCCACTTGGATGAAGAATATTGTGCATGTGGGAAAGGGGGACAGAGAAGGCAGTGGCACCCCACTCCACTACTCTTGCCTGGAAAGTCCCATGGACAGAGGAGCCTGGAAGGCTGCAGTCCATGGGGTCACTAAGAGTTGGACACGACTGTGACTTCAGTTTCACTTTTCACCTTCATGCATTGGAGAAGGAAATGGCAACCCACTCCAGTGTTCTTGCCTGGAGAATTCCAGGGACGGGGCAGCCT
>SJYW01050349.1:52637-85364 GCA_006410735.1 Raphicerus campestris | reverse complement strand
TCTATGGGGTCGCACAGAGTCGGACACGACTGAAGCAGCTTAGCAGCAGCAGGAAAAGAGGAACAGGGAATCAATAGGCAAATCTTTGTACCTTCCCCTCAGTTTTACTGTGAACCCAGAAACTGCTCTAAACATAAAGTTTAGATAAAAACCAAGTCAACCCCCCTTAAAAAACTAAGAAATTAACATTGCTACAAAACTACTAACTCAACCATAACAACAACAACATTATGTACTTATATAGTACAGTAAGAACAGGCTTCCTGCATGGTTCAACAGTATAGAATTTGCCTGCAATTCAGGAGACACCAGTTTGATCCCTGGATCAGGGAGATCTCCTGAAAGAGGAAATGGTAACCCACTCCAGTATTCCTGCCTGGAGAATCCCATAGACAGAGGAGCCTGGTTGGCTACCGTCCATAGCGTCATAGAGTCAGATATGACTGAGCACACGTGCACGTATAATCCAATAAGAACTCCAAATAAATACTACCAATATGTAGTATTGACTATTGAAAAAGATCCACATGTAGCCAGGTCCAGGCAGATCAAAACTATGTTGCTCATGAATCAAATGTATATTGATTTAAACTTGTATAGAAATGTTTCTAAGAAAAGAGACTACAGCATGTACATTCTTAAACACAGGGGAAAAAAGAAGAAGAAAGGAAAAAGGGGAGAAAAAGATAGCACAAAATAAAAAGATGGAAATCTAGACATAATAGTAATTACAATCAACTAAAAAGGAGAAAATATTTTATCTGAAAGATCAAAAAATAAACAAAAGCCAATGAGGCACTATGTACAAGAAACATGTCTTCAAAACAAGTATTCAGAAAAAATGAAAAGATGAAAATTAAAATCTGATGGGGTCACAAAGAACTGGACACAGCTGAGTGACTGAACTGAACTGAACAGTTAAGAAAATGAACAACGCTGTAATTTGAATGAGAAGATGAATATAATGGATAATTAGATTATGATAAAGCAGTAACTATAAAGATATAATGAGAACTCTAAAGGGTAGCCAAGGGCAGAAGAAGAATATGCGAGGAAGAGCTGGCTTGAAAGAGGAAAGAGCACCCTAAGGCTGGATATCAGACCTCACTGAAGGTGTGCATGCGGCCCATGGATTGTGCAGGGTTTCTGGAGCCAGAACTGCATTGCCATGGTGCAGAGTTCCCAGAATTTCTATTCCACTTAATGTAAACACTAGTGGAGCAGAAGGAGTCAGTTGCAAGGGATGCAATTATGACTGTGTCGATAGGTAGATTGTGTCCTGGCCCACGTGGAACTTACAATTTGATGTTTGGTCCTCTTATAAGAGCAACAATGTAACACATGGACATAATACTCTCTCTTTTACTGAAGACAATATTTCACTTATCCTCTAACTTCTCTCTTAGTTTAAACATTACAACTTCTACTTTCCACTGAATCAACTATCTCTCTTTAAACACCTCTGCTTGTCTTCTGTGAATCACCTCTAGGATCGTTCATCTATCTTCAGTTCATTGAATGTGACAGAACACTCAATTAAAAGAAGATTGGCATTCTTATCATGTCAATTCTTGAATGACTCATCCTTTAATGTATTTGGAAGTATGTTAACTTCTGTCCAAGCAGTCATTCATAAACCTACATTTGTTCTGGAGTTTGTGCTTTTTAATCCTACTGTATCCTATACATGTAATCTTAATTGGAGAATTGTTTTCTCCACTAATTGAAATTCTAAGTAGAACAACTCCGAAGACACTTAATGTGGGGGACAGAAAAACTATCTTATTTGCTAGCCCAAGGTGATTGTCAGCTGTTGCCTGTTGCTTTAACCTTCAAACTATGCATATGAAACTAAGAATGGGAAATATTCAAAAGGTGAACTGGTTAATCAGAATGTCACATGGAAAAGAATTGAAAGCCTTCCTAAAATCAAATTCTATTACTTCTTTTATGTCCCTTTGTCTACATAACCTATCTGCGAGATTACAACACATCTTTCAGAATTATATGTTCTGTTTCAGACTCTTCTGTGATCACTACATTGTGTGCTAACCATTCTGTTATTTTCAGTCATCACACTGAAACTGCCCTCAATATAACTTAGAGAATCAATTTTTCCTTCCTTTCAAAAGAATGGAAACAACATTCTGTTTCCTAATTCATTCATGAACTAGTAAAACAATGAGTTTTTATTATTTCCCATCTTCAAATTATACTTAGGAGAAACCACTAATAAAAGCAGTTTGGGGCTTTTCTGGGGGCACAGTGAGTGGTAAAAAAAGAAAAAAGTCCGCCTGCCAATGCTGGAGACTCAAGAAACTCGAATTTGATCCCTGGGTCAGGAAGATTCCCCTAGAGTAGGAAATGGCAACCCACTCAAGTATTCTTGCCTGGGAAATTCCATGAACAAAGGACCCTGGTTGGGCTACAGTCCATAGCGTCATAAACAGATGCTAACGGAAGTGACATAGCACACACTTGACATTGCATGCAAGTATTATCATACTCATTTTTAAATGAGGGAATTGAAGTTCATAATTTCAAGAAACATGCAAGTGATGGAGCTACAGAGTCACGTGCTTTCTCTCTGTCTTCCAGATTTCCATTTTCATATTAGTTACTAATTTTTCCTTACACCTTTTTACCACTTTCACTTAAAATATTGGAAGAATGTGTGAAATGTTTATCACAGCTCCTAAGTTAATTATACATAGACATATTATTTTTATTCTTAAATGTAAAACANCTTTCTCTCTGTCTTCCAGATTTCCATTTTCTTATTAGTTACTAATTTTTCCTTACATCTTTTTACCACTTTCACTTAAAATATTGGAAGAATGTGTGAAATGTTTGTCACAGCTCCTAAGTTAATTATACATAGACATATTATTTTTATTCTTAAACGTAAAACAACTTAAAACATTCTTTAGAATTAATTTAATATTTTTATGTTAGAGAGAGGAATATTTCATTCACCTTTAAGAAATATCCATCAATAGAGATGCAGATGTTGAGAATGGGCTTGTAGACACAGGATGGGGAAGGAGAGGTTGGGATGAATTGGGAGAGGGGTATTGACATATACACATTACCATGTGTAAAACAGATAGCTAGTGGGAAACTTCTGTACAAAACAAGGAGCTCAGCGTGCTGCTCTGTGTTGACCTAGAGGGATGGTATGGATGGGAAGGAGGAAAGCTCAAGAGGAAAAGGATATATGTACACATATAGCTGATTCACATTACTATACAGCAGAAACTAACACAACATCGTAAAGCAATTATAGTCAAATTTTTTAAATGAATAAATACAATTTTTAAAAGAGACAATATCTTGCATGCATGCATGTGTGCATGCTAAGTGGTGGCTTCAGTCGTGTTTGACTCTTTGCGACCCCATGGACTGTAGCGCACCAGGGTCCTCTGTCCTTGGGATTTTCCAGGGAAGTTCTGCAGTGTGTTGTCAAACCCTCCTCCAGGAAATCTTCTTGACCCAAGGATTAAGATGCATCTCTTATGTCTCCTGAATTGGCAAGTGGGTTCTTTACCACTAGTGCCACCTGGGAAGCCCAGAAATAAGTAAGTGTAATTCATGAGAAGGCTCTAATCTTGCCTTCTACTAAAGTGACTCCAGTTAAGTCACCTGCATTTTCTCTGAGCCTCAGTTTCCTCCTCTGTCAATCAGAAGAAGTGGGCTTAACAATCAGAAATCCATTTCAGCTCCAAGGTTCTGTATTGTTTTGTACTTCCTTCATTTAGACCAGTGAGTTATTTTCATTACAGCCATAAAATGTGGTTTAGTTGGACTTGACCTAACCCAGCCAAACCATTGGATTTGTATGTCTGTGTTGACACAGCCAGGTGGAGGTCAAGGACGCCAGTAACCGCCAGCAATACAGGACCTTTATGCTGATCTTTGCCTTTCACACAGCATGCGGGCCAGTGGAAAAGGTGTATTCTGTATTTGATCAGTCTGAGCAGAGCTATGTTTGGTGCTCTCATTGCTGTGCTTAAGATTCTCTTAAGTTTTTGTCAAAAACAGTGACCTGTTCTATTTCATATATGAAAGCTTCACATTAAAAGAATATGAGGTGGCAAATATCTTTACTGAAGCTCTGTTGGCAGCTGAAATCACTGACAACTTCCTGGCTGTGATTCATAATCTATATCGGTGCCTTTGAGACAGCAGGCTATTGATTTTTCCCTGTCTATAATCCAAGACCATATACAGAGCTTGTTAGACATCTGTGGGAATATAAACTGAGTTTTGATACAAGTTAGGAAGTTTCTTTTAGTGGGGCAGTTAAATTTTTGTCTTAGAGAAAATCCTTACACAACTGTAATCTTGGTGAACTTTTTAAAAACAAATGATTCAGTGTGTTAGCTTGCAGGCTTTGGGATAGAGGACTCAGTGAGATTTGAACATTTATTTTCTTTTTTCTTTTTTTGCCCAGAATTTAAATAAAATAATTTTCTCTAGTGGTAGGATGCCACCTATTAAATAATGATTGGGCTTTTTCTCTTCTTTATACCTAAAAATACCTTTTATTTGATGAAACTAATTAAGATGAATTTCAAGTGCATTAGGGAGATAAATGTAGGGCATGGACCTAAATAAAACTGCTAAAACAGTCATACGGGATGAACTATAAAGACACTTCTAAAGAAAAGTGAATAGGGCTTATACATGTCAAAAACTGTGTATCTATTTCCCTGAAAAATATGTAACTATTTCTAATTCATTGCATATGTATCTTACCAAAAAAAGCAAATGGATTTCTTTTTTTAAGTAGACATCTCAGAGCGAACAAAGGAAAGTATTAGGTTTTTCCATAAGATATTTTCTTAAGTAGAGTAAATAATGCTTATCTAATCCTATCACTTTTGAAAGAGAAGCCATACTACAAAATAAAGTATATACACATAGAAATGGAAAGAAAGAAAGGGTATCCAATGTATACAACTAATACTTTTCCAAAGTTTATAATTTCTAAACAAAATTCACCTGAAATGAGATGAAAATTCACCTTGCACTTTTTATATAGTACTCATTCGAACTCTATTTTTTTGTCAAATGTTTTAAATGAAAATGACACCTGATATTTACAGATGATACATTACATACTAAGAGCGCTTTTAAACACTTGACATGGGCAACTCACTGACCCTCACAATAACCCTGAGTGAGGGATAATGATACTATTATATTAATAAATATTGTACTATTAATATGCTATGATAGTAAAACTATTATTAGCCCCGTTTCTCATGCAGACACTGAGGTACAGAGATGTTCTATAGCCCCAGTTCAGACATCCAGTAAAAGTTGAAGTCAAGAGTCAAATCTAAGCAGCAGAAATCAGGAGATTACACTCAAACTGCTTGTTTATCTTCTCTTGGAATATTTTGAGTTACTTTAGGGTAAAAATTATTAATTCATTTTTGTATCACCTGCAGTACCTAATATATTGCCTTGTACATACATTATCTATAAATAATTATAAGATAAATTGAATCATAGATAAAACATGTAAGGAAAATAAAGTTAACTTAGATAAAAATTAATCCATATGAAAACCCCACACAGAATAAAACACAGCGCTAAGAATAATGTTTTTCACTATTTTTTTAACCAATGCTGTATTTCAGTCAAGTCTTCCCTGTTAATTTGTCTGGTTTTTGCAAATGCCCTAGATTATATTAATAATGAATTTTTTGAAGTCAAAATAATAGGAAAAACAGGAATTGTCTCCCAAATATTTTTAAGTGTTACTTTATCTTATACCCTGGCCTCAAGTCACTTATTTAGCTTCTCCACACATACATCTTCATATGTACACTTTAGTTTTACTAATATATTTATAAATCTTTTACAATTGTAAAAAGATTTGTTGAGAATAATAGCACACAAAATATCTTAATGCCCAAAATCTATTTTGTAGTTGAAAAAATTGTGAACGCCATAAAGTAAAAAGCTAGCAGCCAGTTGAAATTCATCAAAAAACTGAGCAGAACAATTGGGCCTTCATCTAAAAAGATAATTCTCTTAATGCAAGAAAAGAGTGAACTAGGGGAAATAATAACAACAGCAGCAACAATTGCACAGCAGCAGAAAGAAAATGAATGCTTCTAATTAAAAGCCAATCTCTGAAAATCATTCACCACTGAGACCAGCAAAAATAATTTTAGAAAACTATTTTAAACTCTCTGCAGGACTTAGGAAAGCTCAATGAAATAGATGTGTAAAGCCATAATAAAAGGATGAATTAAAATGAAAAGACCAGTTGATGTCATAAGGAGAAAGACATGTGAGATTTAAAATATATATATCTGAGTGAAGAGAAAAAGTATAGAAGCAGAATTAAAATCTTAATTTGAGGCAATGAAGACAGAAATAGACATATAAAAATAATGATAAAACATATTTTGTAATCTAGTTGAAATAAAATTGAAAAACCTACCTAAACATATTGAAATATATAAAATTCTCATGACAAAAATAAAAAATAAACCACAAATAAGTTACAATAAAAAGACTGAAATAAAGAAATAAAAATCCTAGGATACCATGAATTTTTAGGTGAGTGTTACAAATTTTTAGGAAATAAATAATCCCTATTTTATGTTACTACAAAAAAAGCATAAAAATCATTTTTAAAAAAAATCAGCTAACTTAACTCTCTAGGGTTGGTGGGGGAAAAGGCATGATAAAACAGTAATTATCCCAGAATTAGAACCAATTGAACATCAGAAAGCTATCATTGGGATTCATCATTATAATGAACTAAGAACAAAATTTATATCAATAAATACTATAATTACTGCATTAAAATAATAAGTATTGTATAACTCAAACATCTATACATTTAAAAATTATAGTTTCTAAACTTTAAAACCTACTTATGATTTAAAATAGCATAGCATATGAAGACTGCAAAAAATGAGAGAGAATTTCCTTAAGGTCATTCCACCAAAACTTGCAGCAAATACAGTTAATGAGGAAATTTTAGTCACATTCCATTTAAGATGAGGGTAAAGTCAATGGTGAAAATGACTGTTCTTTCATTATAGCATTGGAGATTCAGTCTACAGTAACAAAGAGAGAGAGAGGGTAAATAGTGGAATTAGAAGTGAGAACCACCGTTTCTTTCAGTTCTTGCCAAGTTTGTGAAAGAGCATAGGCTGCTTATTCTCTGAATGCTGGAGAACTATTAAGGAAAATATGGAACTAAGGAAACAACAGCAAACTATATATCTGAGGTTGTAGATGGCTCCTCTTAACTGGTAGAATTGGGAGAGAGGGTTTACAGTTGTTGGATGTGGCCATGAAGTCTGTACAATGCACAACTCCAGAAGAAGTTATTTGCATAAGCTAGCCTTATATACAGTTGGGAAGGTCCCCTGGAGGAGGAAATGGCAACCCACTCCAGTATTTTTGCCTAGAGAATCCCATGGACAGAGGAGCCTGGCAGGCTACAGTCCATGGGGTCGCAAAAAGTCGGACATGACTGAGTGACTAATACTAGTACTAAGTAACATGGAGGTCCCAGGGGAATGGCTGCAACTTGGAGCAGAGGCAAGAGGTTGGATGACAATGCTCTGGAAATATCAGTTAGAGAGAAGCTGTCTGATTATTTTCTCTTTTCTTTAACCCACCTTTGGCTTATACCAATAATTGACTTCTCCATTCCTACAGCAATATTTGATAATGGTGTATATACCCTTTGTGCAGCTATTGGGGGGAAAAAAATTGCCAGGGTAAGAAGTTGGGCAAAACAAGATTTGGGGGCAATTTCTTGGGCATTCATTCCTTCACCTCTCACTTCCAGGCAGTCAAGGTGGGTAAAACGTAATTCTTCCCAGTGTTATTCTCTTCAGGTGACAAGAATATTAACTGGAATTCTGTCATGCGTAGGCATTGCCACACTGCAGATCAAGTCTTTCCTTCTGGACTCACCAGAGACTAGAATATGGCCTTCTAAATTCCTTCGAACACTTTCGAGGACAGAGAAGCCTACAGCCTGCAGAGAATCTACCCCCACAAGCCAAGTATAGAGGCACAACAAACCAAGCAAAATGCAGTATCGAAAGCAGAACCACTGCAATAGATGGATCAAGGATATAAAAGAAATTAAAATTTTGCTAAAATAGATATAAAAAATTAACAAAATAGATCTTTTATTTAAATAAAAATTAAAATTTTTACATTTAAGATTTAAAAATAAATACAATAGGTATGAAAATTAAGTATAAAATATTAGGCAGTTGATATGATCAGTCCAAACTGTTCTTATCTGCAGAGAAAATGACTGTCTACTTAGAAAATCCAAGAGAATAAAGGAACTAATAAAACAAATAAGAGATTTCATCAAAGTTATCAGATACACACTCAGCCTACAAAAATTAACCATCTAGAAATTATAACAGACAACAAGATTTTTTAGAAACAAACCTAACCACAAAATCACATGTCCTTGATGATGAATATGTTAAAATTATTAAAGGACATTAAAGAAGAACTAAATAAATGAAAAGAGAGACATGATGTTCATGGCTGGCAAAACATAACATAATATAGACATCAGTTCACCTCAATTAGTCTATAAATTAAATTAAATGACAATACATACCCTAACTTGGTTTTACTTCAGAAGCTGATTCTAAAATTTATGTCAAGAATAAACTCCATCAATAGAAGAGATGAGNGATAAAATTATTAAAGGACATTAATGAAGAACGAAATAAATGAAAAGAGACATGATGTTCATGGCTGGCAAAACATAACATAATATAGACATCAGTTCACCCCAATTAGTCTATAAATTAAATTAAATGACAATAAATACCCTAACTTGGTTTTACTTCACAGCTGATTCTAAAATTTATGTCAAGAATAAACTTCATCAATAGAAGAGATGAGTCAATAACTAAATTAAAGGAATATAATTTGCTTATCGGGTATTAAAATACATTGAAAAGTTAAAACAATGAAAGGTGAGGAAACATTTTGTGTTGGAAGAAATAAAATATATCATTGAATGAGAAACTGACATTGTATGATAAATTCAGCAGAAACATACAAATTACTTAGTAGATGGTATGGTGAAAACTGGCTCACTAAAGAAAAATAAAGATGACCTATACTTAGATAAAGTTAAATATTTCAAGTGAATCTATGACTTCTATATGGTAGATAAATGGAGATCCCTTTGACCATGGAATAAGAAAAGATTTCTTAATCAAGACTCAAAAATCACAAATCAGTTGGGTAAATCAATACATTTACTAAACACATGGCTTTAGTTTCAGAACTTGGATCATAGGTAAATTTAAAGAACAACCAAAAGTAAACAAATATCTTCTTGTGATGCCTAAAGCTTACAGGCAAGTCTGGCTCAGTCTCTGTGGGGTCACTGCTCCTTTCACTTTGGTACTGGTGCACACAAGGTTTTGTTTATGCCCTCTGAGTCTCTGGAAGGTATGAGGTTTGTCTTTAATGTGATTGTGCCCCTCCTATCATCATGTTAAAGATTTTTTTGCTCTTGGATGTGGGGTATCTTTTTTTCGTGGGTTCCAACATCATCTTGTAAATGGTTGTTCAGCAGCTAGTTGTGATTTTGTTGTTCTCACAGGAGAAGATGAATGCACATTCTTCTACTCTACCATCTTGGAGTCCATTCTCTATAGCATTGATTCCAGGCTTGGCAAATGGAGATGGCTGATTTGATTGATGCTAAGAATGCATGGCTGCACTGAGAAGCAGACAGATTTAAAAAAGAGAGAGAGTGAGAGAGAAGTAGCAAGAATACACAGAAGAACTGTACAAGAAAGGTCTTAACGGCCTGGATAAGCACGATGGTATAGTCACTCACCTAGAGCCAGACATCCTAGAGTGTGAAGTCAAATGGGCCTTAGGAAGCATCACTATGAACAAAGCCAGTAGAGGTCATGGAATTGCAGATGAACCATTTTAAATCCTAAAAGATGATGCTAATAAAGTTCTGCAGGCTTCCCTGGTGGCTCAGAGGTTAAAGCGTCTGCCTCCAATGTGGAAGACCTGGATTCTATCCCTGGATCAGGAAGATCCCCTAGAGAAGGAAATGGCAATCCACTCTAGTATTCTTGCCTGGAGAATCCCATGGATGGAGGAGCCTGGTAGGCTACAGTCCATGGGGTCGCAAAAAGTCAGACACGACTGAGCAACTTCACCTCACCTCAACAAAGTTCTGCACTCAGTATGCTGACAAATTTGGAAAACTCAGCAGTGGCCACAGGACTGGAAAAGGTCAGTTTTCATTCCAATCCCAAAGAAAGGCAATGCCAAAGAATACTCAAACTACCGCACAGTTGTGCTCATTTCCCATGCTAACAGGTAATGGTCCAAATTCATCAAGCTAGGCTTCAACAGTACGTGAATTGAGAACTTCCAGATGTACAAACTGGATTTACAAAAGGAAGAGGAACCAGAGATCAAATTGCAAGCATCTGTTGGATCATGGAAAAATCAGGAAAATTTCAGAAAAATAAAAATCTACTTCTGCTTCACTGACTATGCTAAGACCTCTGACTGTGTGGATCACAACAAGCTGTGGAAAATTTTTTAAGAGATGGGAATACCAGACCACCTACCTGCTTCCTGAGAAACCTGTGTGCAGGTCAAGAAACAATAGTTAGACCCAGACATGGAACAACAGACTGGTTCAAAATTGGGAAAAGAGTGTGTCAAGGCTATATATTGTCACCCTGCTTATTTAACTTCTACACAGAGTATATCATGTGAAATGAAGGGCTGGATGAATCAGAAGCTGGAATCAAGATTGCCGGGAGAAATACCAATAACCTCAGATATGTAGATGACACCACCCTAATAGCAGAAAGTGAAGAGGAACTAAAGAGCCTCTTGATGAAGGTAAAAAAAAAAAAAGAGAGAGAGTGAAAAAGCTGGCTTAAAGCTCAACATTCAAAAAACTAAGATCATGGCATCCAGGACCATCACTTCATGGCATATAGATGGGGAAAAGTGGAAACAATGACATAGACTTTATTTTCTCGGGTGCCAAAATCACTGCAGAGGATGACTGCAGCCATAAAATTAAAAGACACTTGCTCCTTGGAAGGAAAGCTATGGCAAACCTAGACAGCATATTAAAAAGCAGAGACATGACTTTACTGACAAAGGTCCATACAGTCAAAGCTATGGTTTTTCCAGTAGTAATGTATGGATGTGAAAGTTGGACCATAAAGAAGGCTGAACATCTAAGATTTGATTCAAACTGTGGTGCTGGAGAAGACTCTTGAGAGTCCCTTGGACTGCAAGGAGATCAAACCAGTAAATCCCAAAGGAAATCAACCCTGAGGATTTGGAAGGACTGATGCTGAAGCTGAAGTTCCAATACTTTGGCCATCTGATGTGAAGAGCCAACTCATTGGAAATGACCCTGATGCTGGGAAAATTTGAAGGCAACAGAAAAAGGTAGTGGCAGAGGAAGGGATGGTTAGATAGCATCACTGATTCAATGGACATGACTCTGAGCAAACACTGGGAGGACAGAGGAGCCTGATGTGCTACAGCCCACGGGGTCATAGTAGGACACGATTTAGTGACTGGACGACAACAAGTATTAATGCAACTTTATTCAGATTACTGATATTAGATTAATCTCAAAGACATGTTTTGTTGGTGTTGAGTAATTCTATCCTCAGAGAAACCTTTCCTTTTGAAATAATTTAAAGTACTAGTCAGAGGGATCAAATGTTCTAGAATGAACTGTAGTCACCTGTAGGTAATGTCATCTTTACATAATGGACAGAGAAGAATCTTTGTGTCTTGGCTATAGTTCAGGGAGAGAAGAGATGTGTATAAGAGACAGGCAGAAAATCAAGAANATCAAATGTTCTAGAATGAACTGTAGTCACCTGTAGGTAATGTCATCTTTACATAATGGACAGAGAAGAATCTTTGTGTCTTGGCTATAGTTCAGGGAGAGAAGGAAGCTGGAGGATACAGTAGATTTCAAACAGAACACGATAGGAACCATTACTTTCAGCTAGTAAAATATTTTAAAACCTTTTTTTTTTCTTGTATGAAGAGTTTGAGATAAACCAGTAAAGATATATTTATTTGCATCCTTAAACCTGATAGAAAGAGACCCCTTGACTAAAATCCCAGTGTTTTCCTCTGTTTTAGAGAAAACATTTATTGGGATCACATGAAAGTTTGCATCAAATCATACACATATTTCTGCTCATCAGGGGATTTATTCTCAATTTCTTCACAGTCTTTTTCAATGCAGTTGCTGTCTAATAAGTCTGTATCTAGGCATGCTGGTCAGAGATCTTAGCTTTTCTTTATTATTCAAAAATTTCTAGAACACCAGGTATTGTGAAAACAATTGCATTTATTCACCGATATAATTAATTTGTTCAGAGAACTTCAATTATAAGAAAACTCCATATGAAAAATATGACAAAGTGGCAGGGGAACAGGAAGAAAGAATAAAAATTTAAAAATACTCCTCTGTTGAAAGTTAATTCCCCATTTAAATTATTTAAGAANATTCACCGATATAATTAATTTGTTCAGAGAACTTCAATTATAAGAAAGCTCCATATGAAAAATATGACAAAGTGGCAGGGGAACAGGAAGAAAGAATAAAAATTTAAAAATACTCCTCTGTTGAAAGTTAATTCCCCATTTAAATTATTTAAGAATCTGAAAAATGTTTAAAGTACCAGTTCTTAGAAAAGATGTTGGCTTACCTAAAGATATAAAAATAAAGTGAAATTAATTCTTCCTCTATATTTAAAATAATTAATATTAGTTGTCTCTCTTAACTTGGAACTATACTTATTAATATGTGAATAACCAGGCATTTTTCACAAAGTTAACAGAGAACAGTATCTGATGAACTCTGGATTCTTTTATCTTCAAGTGGAATTACTGGGGTCTCTAGCCATTTTATAGTATGAATAACAAGAACCAATTCTGGAATATTATCCTAAGATCATATATTTCTTTAATGGTCACTATGAAACAGTACCATTCATATCCAAGTCATAAATGTGGGCTGCTTCTGAATTTGTCTGCTTCACTGAGCACCAATGGGCAGAGCAGAGGGATTCAGCAAAGCTTCTGTTCTTCAGAGATTAAAAAGATATGCTTTGTTCTTTCTCCTCCAGTTAAACCAAGAACATTCTTTTTCTTTTTTCTTTTATTTTTTTAACTATTACTTTTTAGTGCACTTGAGACAGAGAAGGCAATGACACCCTACTCCAGTACTCTTGCCTGGCAAATTCCATGGACGGAAGAGCCTGGTGGGCTGCAGTCCATGGGGTCGCTGAGAGTCGGACACAGCTGAGTGGCTTCACTTTCACTTTTCACTTTCAGGCATTGGAGAAGGAAATGGCAACCCACTCCAATGTTCTTGCCTGGAGAATCCCAGGGACGGGGGAGCCTGGTGGGCTGCCATCTCTGGGGTTGCACAGAGTTGGACACGACTGAAGCAACTTAGCAGCAGCAGCAGTGCACTTGAGAAATTGGGGTGTTTTTTTTTCAAAACTGAGATTCACTAAATGGCAGTGCTTCTCTATCCACGTCCTATTGTATATATATATATAATATCTAACACCAAGGCAATGGCAACCCACTCTAGACTTCTTGCCTGGAGAATCCCAGGGACGGGGGAGCCTGGTGGGCTGCCGTCTCTGGGGTCGCACAGAGTCGGACACAACTGAAGCGACTTAGCAGCAGCAGCAGCAGCAGCAACAGCAGCAATCTCTTTATAGATAGATCTTAAAGAAATGTTTTAAATATATATATATATATATATATATATTCACACACATGAAAGTGAAAGTTTCTCAGTAGTGTCCAGCTCTTTGTAACTGCATGGACTGTAGCCTGCTAGGCTCCTCTGTCCGTGGAGTTGTATAGGTCAGAATACTGGAATGGGTTGCCATTTCTTTCTCCAGGGGATCTTCCTGACCCAGGGATCAAACCCAAGTCTCCCACATTGCAGGTGGATGATTCTTTACCAGCTGAGCTACCAGGTATATATATCCTAAGTGTAGGCATATTTGTACAGAGAGAGTGAAAGACAAGAGACAGAAACACAGAAAAAGAGAAACAAAGAACGCTGGTTCTTTCTCTTTTGTGGTCTTGGTCTGTTTTAGGTGTCTGTGAATGCATTACTACAGCTTATTGGCAGCTTCAGTTTGGGTGCCACTCCATAAACTGCTACCTCATTCACATTAAAAATCAGTCTAATGAATTATTTATCCTTTGCTGCTTATCTCGGGGTATGCTGCTTGCCTGTTAAAGAAGTCATAGAAGGATTACATATGGTACATGACATAATTTCCCACATCAAGAGGCTGTGACCATGAGGATATGTCTTATGTGCAAACACTATAACGAATAGCACATTATGGAGTAATGAGTAAGATAATGAGAGCTAAATGAACCTCCTTCTATTCTCATTTTCACTGATTCCTCTTTTCATTTATCTCTCTTGGATGCTGCTGATCTTCTATTTTTCTCTTTCCTCATTTCTCTTTCACTTTGCATACAATGAAATTCCATTAGTGACTTCAAAGGACTTTGTACTAAAAGTACCATGTGCACCCTACTGCCTCCAGTAGTTAAAACTAAAAAGGCTCAAACTTCCCTGGTGGTTCAGCGGTCAAGAATCTGCCTGCCAATGCAGGGGACATGGGTTTGATCCATGGTCTGTGAAGATGCCACATGCCTTGGAGCAACTAAGCATGCCCCCACAACTACTAAGCTTGTGTGTTACAACTACTGAAGCCCACACCTTAGAGCCTGTACCCCGCAACAAGAGAAGCTGCGGCACTGAGAAGCCCATGCACCACAATGAGAAGCCCCTGCTTGCTGCAACTCGAGAAGGCCTGAACGCAGCAATGAAGGCCAGCTTAGCAAAAATAAAAATAAATAAATAAATGAAAAATTTTAAAAACTCTAGAAAGACACATTAATTAACACCCCTGGTGTTATCCCAAGGCTCTTCCCCACATCTTAGTCTGTATCGTCTATTGTTTTCCTGATATCCAACCCCCATCACCACCTTCCTGGTTTCCCTTTCGTTCTGTTCAATTTGGCACCTTGTGCTCTCTTAACTTGGTGGCAATTGTATAATCATGGCATTATTGTAGAATAAACACTACAGAGTTTGTCCCACAATAAAATTATTTGTATATTTATGCCTTCATGTTGGGATATCATTACATCGATTACCTTGTATTGCTTTAACCATCTCATATATTTAAAAACTATACTTTATATGATTATTGATGTAAGAATTGGGAATTTTACAATTCAATGGTAATGCATGTTTGCTTTTTTGATACCAACAAGAATGTTGCAGTGTAAAAGACACTGTAATGGGAACTGGGAGAAAGAGAGTCAATTTACCTCTCTTGCATTTCTGTTTCCTCTCATATGAACCAGGATCTTGACTGACTGGTGATGAGGTCTTCTTGCTCTCATGTTCAGTAATCTCATGTGTGTCATACCTTCCCTAGGGAGGCTTCTGCACAGGACAGAATACTTCCAGACTGAGTTAATCTGACATTTCAGTATTATTTTCTCTGCCTTGGAATAGAAGTCTCTGCATTCTCTCTTTATGGAAATACGGTTAACTGGATCCTGTTCCTCCCCAATTGTGGTATATAGAGTTAATAGCACATGAAATCATTTTAAATTTTTTTCTATCTTAAAATTTTACATATGCATCATATATATGTATGAAAACCTATCACATCAAACACTTGATTTTATACAAATTAACATTTAGGTTGAAGCTAAATTTACTTAAGGTTACAAAGTGAGTAAATGCAAGGAAAATTGAATAAANGGTATAAATAGAGTTAATAGCACATGAAATCATTTTAAATTTTTTTCTATCTTAAAATTTTACATATGCATCATATATATATATGAAAACATCACATCAAACACTTGATTTTATACAAGTTAACATTTAGGTTGAAGCTAAATTTACTTAAGGTTACAAAGTGAGTAAATGCAAGGCAAATTGAATAAATATGTCACTGAGTTCAAGTTCATACTGCTTGACTTAGGGCAGGCCAATAAATTAAGAGATGACTTGTTGAGGTAAGAAATAGTGACTTTACTTGGAAAGCCAGCAGACAGAGGAGATGGTGGACTAATGTCTTGAACTGTCTTGTCCAGGTTTGAATGCTAATTTCTTTTGTAGAACAAAATGAAGAAAAGTGAGGAGGTAAAATTAAAAGGTGGTAAATTGCTGCAAAGATTTCCTGGTTCAGGCCAGACTCCAGAAAACTGTTAATTTCTTTTTTCCTACAGCCATTCACAAGTGGGCCTGACCAGAATGTTTCCTGTGAGCTAAGCAAAGGTATTTTAGCTTAATGTTCAAGCATGGGAGGCAGAGTTGCTAGATATGGGCCATCATGTATACTTAAAGCTATAGGCATCATCTCTTTACTGATTGTCTTGTAGCAAAAGGCATAGAACACAAATGTTAAAAAAACCGATGCAAGGCAGAGTAGGATTAATTCTTTCCTATGACAAATTCACTTTATATACTAAATCACAGTGATAGTTGTATATGGCAAAAGCTATGAAAGCACTTTACAAAAATCTGCAGAATTGGAAACTTGGCTACATTAATCCTAAAAGGCCCAAGCAGATCATAGCTAGTTGGCTTTTTGTAATTTTGTACTTTCTCCCATAGGCATCCCAAGGTGGCTTAGTGGCAAAGTACCCACTTGCCAAGCAGGAGAACTGGGTTCGATCCCTGGATCAGACAGATTCCCTGGAGAAGGAAATAGCAACCCACTCTGGTATTCTTGCCTGGGAAATCCCATGACAGAGAAGACTGGAGAGCTACAGTCCATGGGATTGCAACAGAGTCAGACACAACTTAGTGATTAACAATAATGACTTTCTCTTACATCCCTCTAATGCCACTTTCCAAAGTTTTGGAGACCATCTTTGCTCTTTCATGTTCACCAGTCTTTCACCAAGACACAGAAGAGTGTGTTGGTGATGTTCGTTTTGCCTGTTTGTATGTTTGAATTTATCATTATTAATATTCCTGCTAGCTTTGCTTCTTTGGAGAATATAACATACACAGTCCCTTCAACACTAATGGGTTTTCTACCCTACTGAATTTTGCTGTGACTTTGCCCTATCTCTAAAAATTGATCTGACAACATAGGCAACACCACCACACAGGAACTGACAGTCAGTGACAGTTATTGGGAGGAAATAGGGGCAATGGAATGTAACACTAAATAAAAATCTTTCTCAGAAATGCATCTGCAAGGCTACAAAAGTCTTCACTGTTTTAGGAAACATCGCTTCATTAATAGACTAGGGGTTTGAAGCTGAATTCAGCAATATTTTGAAAAATTCAAGTTCTCTTCATTAAATTATTTGTATCTGAGTTTTAAGAGATTTTTTAAAGGGCTGTTTCACCACAACTTTTGTAGATAGGGTAACTGAAATTCATTATCTTCTCAGCTCTATTCCCAGACCTAACTTTAATCAAAGGGAGTTTTATACTGAAGACATACAATTTCTATTTAATTAGAGGATCTAGGGCATATAGATGAGCTAATATTTCTAGAGGCATCTCTAAGGCTCTTTACAAGGGCCATTGTTTTTTACAGTGTCACAGAAAAAAGGGAAGTTAAATCATGATTTTTACTAGGGCTTTAGAAAAAAAAAGCAATTGTCTTGCATTGTAAACAGGATTATTCAACCCCTTCTGCCTTAAACAAAAAGTATAAGGGAAGCTTTTAATCAGGTTATTACCTAAAGGTTCAGAATATTCTCAGTTTTTGGAAGATGGAAATCTAATGCATTACACAGGTAAATTTAAAAATAATGTGTAGATTCATTCCTTATATGATATTATTCATGTTTCAGTGCCATTCTCCCAAATCATCCCATCCTCTCCATCTCCCATGGACTCCAAAAGACTGTTCTATACATCTGTGTCTCTTTTGCTGTCTCGCATACAAGGTTATTGTTACCATCTTTCTAAATTCCATATATATGCATTAGTATACTGCATTGGTGTTTTTCTTTCTGGCTTACTTTACTCTGTATAATTGGCTCGAGTTGTAAAGTAAAAAAAAAAAATAATAAATAAATAAATAAATAAATAACGTGTAGATGCTTAAGGAGTATTATAAAGCAAAAGGACCAATCTGATTTCAATGGTGGCTAAAGATGAGCAATTTGATTGAGGTTCTCATTTTTTACACTTGTGGGTAATCTTTTTATGATTCTCTGTTTAAGGTAATCTTACTAGTAAAAGATACAGATGATACTAAATCAATATTAAATGGAGTTTGATAAATGAGGCTCTCTGCATTCCTCGGTTTCCTGGACTTCCTTAAAATGCCCTACTGTTACTGTAGTAGGGAGGATGCTCACAAAACCAGTAATAAATATGGATATTTCCTGTGAATGTTACTTGTTACCTGTCTTGATATTTTAATCCAACTGTTACTCTGATCATAATCATTTTGGAATTCTCTCTGACTTCTAAAGTTATGAGAATAAATCTAAAACAATGCTTATGAATGGGAGACCAATCGAATCTTTTCAGATTTCATTAAATTGGCCCTCAAGCATATTCCTTTTTCTTTCTTTATGTCTGACCTAAGATGTTAATTTTGTTTTGATGGGAGAGCAAACGCAACATTTTTGGTACTATAGTAGCCTCTGGTGTATTGTTATGCTCAGCATTATCTTAATTTTACTAGAGATAAACTCAATCTTTTAGCCCAACAGTCTTGCTAACTTAAAAAAAAAAAAGAAAATAAATCTTTATTATGAAAAGAAAACTGGCTTTTTTTCTTATTTAATATTAGCATAAAATATGGAGGAAAACTCAGTATGTTGTATTAGCCAATAAATCAAGTCCAATTTTTGTGCACTTAGTATGTATCAATAGCCATACTGCAAGAAACATATACAATATTTTCAGCTGTTAATAAGCCACTTTTTGGTTTCAGATATAGCAGTAAAGTATAATAACATGAATTGTTAATATTTTAAAACAATTTATTACTGAAAATTAGATTACCTGAACAAGAGCAACAGAAGCTTTGAAATTAAGGATATGACAAGAACAGGTGGAGGCACCTTACATAGGGAGAAGAAATAAACAAGAAAAGTAAAGAAAGAGAGAAGAGGAATAGACGTTTTCCCATAGTGAAGGCAGTAGAGCTGAGTTAGGGAGTGTTTCAAATGCTAAACTGACAACCATATCACTAAAAATGAATGTAAACTCCTTAGCCATATGCTGGAAAAACTGCAGAACCACTATGAGGTAGTTATTACTGGAATTTGAATTTGCTTCCACTTGATGGTGCTATTTTATTACCCAAGATTTGCTAGCTAAAATTAATTGATTACACTTAGAAGTATTCCAAAGTAAATTGTCTTATTTCACAAATAAAATAAATATTAACACTAATGTATTGACAAATCATCAGAATACTTAAAACTATAAAAATAGCAAAAGAGATACCAGTTAAGTATGAAAGGATGAGATATAAAATATAGAACTAATTACATCTGTTACATCTATATTTATTTGTTCCTAAAGCAGACCTATAACATCTTCCATATTTTGCTATAAAATTTACCTTCCTATCATTTTTTCCCTTTGTGTTTTCTTCTAGAAAAGCAAAGTTTATACCATTGATTTGGCCGCCTTCAGTTTCATTCAACTCATTATCTTAAATGGCAAATCATCTTTATTTTATTCTCCTTTATATTTTTATTTTTGTTTGTCTTATATTCAAAAATGCATATTCATATCTGAAAATCTGGATAATGCAAAGGAGTCAAAAGGACCAGAAAAGTCAAACTGGTTCCTTGATTCACTTTTCAAATATTTACCCAACACTTTCCTCAGCACTGGCAACTCAACAGCCATTCAAATGCCCTAGCTAACCTCAAGTCACCAGCAGTCTAGCAAAGGCAGCAAACACGCAAGCTGGTATTTCAAAGTGAAGGCATATGGACACCGCAGGAGCGCCGAGAGCTGTGCAAGCCGGGTACAGGGAAGGTTTACCACAGGAGGCAATATACAAACTGCATCTAGCAGTTTTATCTCCTTGTCTGTTCTTTCCTTTGTTGGCTTATAGGAAAGAAGGAGCCAAGTAGGTGTTTGTTTGAAAGTCAGGTGAGAGGAAATATTTAGGTAGGAGATTGGAGCCCAGGGCTTGAAACACTTGTGAAGGGGTTGGGCTTGACTAGGCAGAGGTGTAGATCCCTCCTTTTCAGAGATGATACTCAATCTTTTTGATATGGGAGAAGGCAAGATGGAAAGGATGGAGATAAATATTAGATAATGACTCCTTGAGAAGTGTAATGAAGATTTAAAGTAATCCTCAAAAGAAATAGGGGAGTGGATCAATCAAGAATTATCACAAAAGATTATCCTGGAAGTTGAGGGTCTAACTCAGATTTTAAAAGATTAGTTTGCAGTGATCCTTTTCCTTGTCTTGTTTAGTCTCTTATTTAGTCACTAAGTCATCTCTGATTCTTTGCGACCCCATGGACTGCAGCAATGATCCTGATAATTATTGTTATCCTGTTTCATTAGGAATATTGGTTAAAAAAAGATACATAGTTGCCATGTAAAATCTGGTAGCCTTTACTATTATCATAGCAGTATTAATTCATTTTTTTTGGCTTTAACAAGTTAATCCAATAGTGTGAAAAATCAAGAGAGTGGAAAATTTACTTTTCTCTATGATAAATTGGAATGGTAGTAGAAGAGTTGACTGTCTACCTTATTTTTAACAACTCTGGAATTAATGTGAGCTAAGATATGCTCTTTTAGGGCATTTTCTCATTAATACAATATTTCTTCATCACATTATCTTCCCAAAATGTTCCTAATAAAATTCCATTCATCAGTTCTACATCTTAAAGATCTACTAGTCTATCAAGTTTAAATCTAGCTCATACCCCCTGCATGAAAGATTCCTATTCTTCACTTACTGCTTGAAATCCCAATTCAGACAAAATAACTTTTTCTCACATAAAAATTCAAAATTTTATTATATTTAGTTAATTTCAAGATGAAATATGGCAGTGAGGTTAGTAGTGAAGAGACCTAATTTCCTCTGCCATCTATAAATACATTTAGGATTAAATGCTAGTTTATCCAGCTTTATACTGCCCAGTGCAAACCACGTAAACAAGCCCTTTTAAATCACTCAAAACTTCTAAAATATTGGGGCCTTCCTGGTAGAGCAGCTGGTAGAGAATCTACCTGCAATTCAGGAGTCCCCTGTTAGATTCCCGGGTCAGGAAGATCCACTGGAGAGGGGTTAGGCTATGAACTCTAGTACTCTTGGGCTTCCCTGATGGCTCAGCTGGTGAAAATCCACCTGCAATGAGAGAGACCTAAGTCTGATTCCTAGGTTTGGAAGATGCTCTGGAGAAGGAAAAGGCTACCCACTCCACTGGAGAATTCCCTGGAGAATTCTGTACAGTCCATGGGGTCGCAAAAAGTTGGACGTGACTGAGCGACTTTCACTTAAAAACATTGTGAACAGACTAACTCGAGTAACTACTTGTTTTTGTTCCTAAAAATCCTGGGGCTAATAGTAAGAGGCTGAGTAGAAATTGGGGTTTTAAGGGAGGAGGTCAATCAAAGTGTAGAGAAACATGCATTCTATGAAATACTGTGTCAGTTTCCAGCCATCCACACAGTAAATCTGTAGTTGTTAATATAGCTCTCTGTAAGTTTTGAGACTGGTTAATAATATTCTAATGTATAGGAAGTACACACTACAAAACATGTTTGTTACTAGTTCACTGCATTCGAAAAAGCGGAGTTAGTGCCTTCAGGAGACAAGNTCTGTAGTTGTTAATATAGCTCTCTGTAAGTTTTGAGACTGGTTAATAATATTCTAATGTATAGGAAGTACACACTACAAAACATGTTTGTTACTAGTTCACTGCATTCGAAAAAGCGGAGTTAGTGCCTTCAGGAGACAAGTTAGAATCTATCTTAAGACTATTATAAGTTTGCTCTTGGCACTAAACTTGTTTACGTGATATCAAATTGAACTGTACTTTTCTATTCTTGCTCAAGTGTCTAGGAATAATCTGTAATTTCATACAAAACCAGGTCAATCAGTTCTGATCCACCCATTTCCAACTGATTGACTTTTCCTTAATAGTTTTATTATGATAATAGGTGTATCTTATATCAAATGTGAATATTTGGTCCAACAAATGCACTTTAATTTCCAAAATTAGGAAAGATTATAAAAGGAAATTTCAAATATATTTATCATTAAAGAAAATTTAAATTGATTTCAACTATGACATCAAAAGATAAAACCCAAAACACAAAAACCTGATTTTAAACATGGAGTTTCATATATTAGAATAGAAAAGATTTTTTTTTTCATTTTATCTTTTCAATAGTATCCTTGGATTGTAATTTTACCATACTACCACAGAATCTTTGCCTTTGGGTTTCCACCTGCTTTCCACAACTGGAGCCAATACTTCCAACTTATCAGTCATATTTTTTAGATTGGAATAAGCAGACTGTGGAAAACAACAGGGATATTTTGAATAATCACTGTGGCATATTGGGAGAATTGTTTGGGTAAATTGGCACAGCATTCACCAGTTCTGTTTATATTATTTGCCCGCTGATTTTGTTACTGTATTTCTTTTTGTTTAATATACAGAAACAAGCTCAGGCACCTGCAGAGAACCTCAAAATCAAGCAGGCCTCCAACTACAGAGAAGCAATTTGTTTGCATTTTCTTAATTCAAATAAAAATTTATTTTCTCTGGTTTTTCAAGGTATAAGGCACAGCATGCTCAATTTCTACAAAATTTCATCCGAATAGTGTTGCAGTGACAGCGTTGGTTTTTCAAGTAAGCTTGCTCTAAGAAGAAGAAAAAAAGTGACATTCTTTTCCTTGAAAACACATGCATCTCCCCGGCCACCCAGGTGGGTCTGGCTCTAGTTTCCTGAGGAACAGCAGCATAACCTAGTGGAAAGACCCTGGACAAGAGCCCAAAGAGTCAAGTTCTCAAGTCTAATCTTGAGACTGCTCATCACTCATTCAGACTGTCTCTCTAGTACAGGGTGGTGTAATCAACTCACTGAGAGAAAACAGAAATTGCTTTTTGTCATTAACAAGTGTGTATGTCAGACGGAACTTAAAAACAAAACAAACAAACATGATCTGGCTAACATAGTCAAGTCAAATCATAAGGTTAATCGTATTCTAAACATTTGCTTTTCACCTCAGAAAAATAACATTGTTCACCTCTATCTGAGAAACTTAAAACTGTGGATAAATGGTGAATGTATATTTAAATGAATTTTAGTTGTCATAATAACTCATGTTNAGGTTAATCGTATTCTAAACATTTGTTTTTCACCTCAGAAAAATAATATTGTTCACCTCTATCTGAGAAACTTAAAACTGTGGATAAATGGTGAATGTATATTTAAATGAATTTTAGTTGTCATAATAACTCATGTTATGTATATAACCTTTCATATTTTCTGTTTTCAATGTGTATGCATATGTGTGCATGTAATATATATATAATCATAAGTGCACATTAAGTCACACAGTACATTTTCTCAAATTTAAGCCTCCAAACTTTATTAGGTTAATAGTTAGGAACATCTTTAAATCTGTCACTTAACACACATTATAATTCTTAGTAAATGATTTAATTTTATGTGACCCAGAAATTTAGTTATATAAGTTACTGCAAAATATTTATCTGCATTGGGTAGTACAGAAAGAAAATGAAACACAAGTGAAGGGACAAAAAGAAAAAATATATATATGTATATACTAAAGTTCTTTTTTAAACCAGGAAATAGATTTGGAACATTTATTTTTAATTGTATGCCATTAGAATTATTTTATAAATGCAAGACAAAAGTATAAGGACATTGGAGATTGAAAATGAAATTGAGTTGCAGTTCCAAATCTCAAATCCTATCTATATATATTGAGAAAAATAAACAGCAACATTAGCAATCATGAATATTCTATATTTAATCTATGAATCCAATTGAGATATATTGGCTATCTCATTTCTGGATGAAGAATTTAGGAGTAAAACATGTTACAGTATCAGCTAACAAATACAGCATGAATAGAAAAAGTACCTTTCAAATTACAGCAATCACCCTTGCCATTTTTATACCTTTTGGATGGATCTTTACTCCGTGGTTCTTAATTTCACTGGGATTAATTTGCCAGCATTCTGAAGACACTTATCTTATTTTCTGGAATTCAGAAAGCGATCAGCCTCCACACAATCTATTTCACTTATCTTTCAGAACAGCAGCACATGATGAAAGGAGATTCATGTTGAATGAATATATTTGTCATTGTCCGTGGTGCCTAGATTATATGAATATGACCTAGATGATTTCTTTTTCTTAACACAATGGGACATACTTATGCATAAATAAATCGTATGCAATATAAGAACTATCCTTCTTACTAATTCTCATTTTTAGTCATAATTGATATCCTCACCTTGATCATAAGTTATTTGCTTTATAAGAAGAATGTTTTCTTTATTATGAAAGAAAAAGTTGAGCTTCATACAAAAATTTTTTAGGTAAATTGTTAAAGTATCCATTTGAATTCATTTATTTTTGAACCCAGATTATAATTACAAACTGCCTTGCTCATTCAGTCTTTTTAGTTGCCAAAATCGTCAAAATCAGTGTTATTATATATATGTATATACACACATATAATTTATAAGGTAGAGAACTAAAAGTAAGATAAATATTTCTAAATATTTATGTCCTTCTTTTCACATAAATGAACCTGGTTTCATTGGGTTTTCTTCACTTTATAGATAAAAAGGAAGAGAGCAAGTCAGAAACAAGCAGACTTAATAAAATATAAATCAGGGCTAAACTTGGGAAATCTTGATAGATGCAACTTCTCAGGAGTGACAATACAGGGAACACATTTCACTTTTAAACTTTTTTCCATTAGTTTTTTGACAGGAGTACACTAGTTCAGCTTTAATGAGATTCTAGTGTAAAAACTTCAGGGCTAAATAAAAGAAACAAATCAAAAGGACCGAATGATTGCCATTTAATGTGAGAGAATGAAAGTGCAAACAATCATTGTGTGACATCTAGCTGTGCTAGTCACGGCAGAATGACAGGTAGAACAATTCAAAGTTACTGATCTAAAGATGGAATAACAGCTTATATGTTTGAAGTGCTTAGAAGATGAAGAAATAAAACAGACTCTGAGATAAGACATGGTTAAACCTTTTAAATTCCATGCCCTATTGTCAGTATCATTTGAATGGTTTTGCACACATTTTTTTTTTCTGAAATCATGTGATTGAAGGAATTAATTTTAGAGCTTATTTTATCGTTTTATGCTCTAGGCTTCAGAAAATGTTTAAACTAAAAATAATATCACATATAATATGCTTGAATAATCAAAAATATATTTTGCTGGCTTCTAGTCTGTGTTGTAAGAATTCACTTTGGGGGTTATACTCATAGGTAAACTTAATGCAGCTTTGATTTAAAAGCAGTCTGACTATTTCCACACTTAAAAATAGTATTAATTTCATCTTTTACTTATTTTTATTTTAGAAAATAAAGAAAATCAGCAGTTCTTTCTCGCAATAAGCCTTTTTATCAGTGAAATAACCCATTCTAGTTACTGCTGGAAACAATAATCTGTAATTGCTGCTTTCAGTCCTAATTTGGCCTGTCCTTACTTTTTCATCTCAATCTAATCTAAACCTATTTGAGCAAATAAAATGATATTTACCTCATCCTCTGTTACAAGCTTTCAAGATTACAGGCTTCAGGAAAAATCAATACAAAATACCATCTTAGCAGCAGGTCTGTGCTCAGTAAGAATGCTAACTTTTTTCCCCAGTATTTCTGACTCTCAGCTATCCTGGAGTGAAAGCAGAACTCATACCATTAAAAAGAGAAAAAAGATTAAAAAAAAAAATAAAAAGGAAGAAAGAAAAACAAAACCACTTCAGTGATACACTTGGTGCTGGGTTAGTGGCAACTTTCAGCTTACAAGCCAAAGTGGAGTGTGTGGTCAAGCTCCCAACCTTTAACTCCTGTTTCTGCATGACACATCTTACAGAGTTCACAAAGAGGAGGTTCTTGACCTCGCGGGAGGTTTTTTCAGACTCAAATACCATCTTCATTTATTATTTATTTGCTTCAAGCAGTTGGGACTTGGGGTATCATCATACCTGACTGGTTGATTTAAGGAAGTAGCCACCTCTCTGTGGGGGAATCTCATGAGAATAAAATCCTATTACTTTCCAAAAAGATTACTTCATTTACTTCCCAGAATAAGCTTTTGATGAAAACATTAGAATGTTGAGTTTGTAAACAACCAGGAATTCTCAGAAGTATTGCCCTTTTTTTGATGTTTCAAATGGAAGCTTATTTGGTGTTTTGGGGGGTTTGTGTGTGTGTGTGTCTGTGTGTGTGTGTCTGTGTGTTTTTTTTTGAGTTGGAGAGTGTGGTGCAAGGGAATTTTTTGTTTGTTTGTTTTTAAACTTAAGACTTAGTAAACATAAATACGTTAGTTCTTGTAAGAAGACCTTGCTGGAATATTAAATTGTGACACATGGATGTTCTTTAGTGGTCTAAGAGGTAGGACTTTTCCCTCCTTTTCAAACTTCTGAAAGAAATTTGCTCTTGCCTCTATTAATTTCTCTTGATTTTTGAGTAGACTCTGTTTTGAAAAACTATGAAGAAAGTTTAGTTTGTCTCTATAGGGTCTTAAGAGGCATGATTAGAATACTTTAAAAAAGGAAAAAATTGTAGACAAAAATTGTTGAAAAAATAACATCATCCTTTTCCCCCATCCCTTATTCCAATATGACAAGTGGAGAAAAATGTCTGGCAAATATTTTCCCCTAGGTATTATAACAGAGTGATAAACACTATAGAATTCTCAAAAAATTTTTGAATAAGGAATATATGCTATTTCTTCCATGCTTAATTGGTATTACTTTTAGGAATATCATATTGGATACAATTAAATAAACTACTACTTTAAAGGCTAGTAGTGAAAATACTATTCATTTTCATAGTATAGGCAAATTCCATTGTAACAAATACCATTATGGAACTGTTCCTGATTCAACAGTATCTGATATTAGAAAACACATTTTTCAAGATGTTTTTATTAAGAATTACTACTCTTTTTATAAAAATGATTTTAAAACTTCAAATGGTATAATTATATAGTGTCATTAGATTTTATGACTCCTTAATTGATATTTACTGTTATAAAAATTGATAAATGCCATTTTCTGGTGACATTATTTTATATTAAGAAAAACATGTTTTCAGTGATAACCTCAGGTTAAAAATGTTTCAGTCTTAATTTGTCGCATAGTTAGTTTCAGGAATATTCAGTTCAGCAAAATAACGCAGTGAAGCAAAATAATCTTGATTATCCATTGGTTCTTGCTGTAATGTAATTTTACATGTGTATTTATTATCTAATTTCTAGGCAAATACATTATAGCATTTTCAAAATTCTCCAGTATGAATTTCTGTATCATCACTGAATAATCATATCTGAAAATATTCATAATGTAAAATCATATGCAAAATGTTGGCTAAACATATAATATATCCATATCAAAAATTCTGAAACTAAAATATGGAAACTTTAAAAATTACTTAAAGAGAGAAAATATTATGGGTTTATAATTATTGTCAACCATTATATTCTCATTATTAGAATCTAATGGTAAGTAGAATAGAAAATATAAACATACATACACATTTTTAAATTTTATTCTACTCTGTGTATACACAGTGTAATCTCTTATCAAAATGCACTGAATCTTAATGTAAATCTAAATGCAGAATAGTAATTTCTGTGATTCTTTCTGAAGTCTTGATCTCATTTGACAAATTTCATCTCTGCATTATTTGAAACAATCAATAAAATGGTTAAATCACAGGAACTTTTGGTAAAAAATGCTGCAAATAATACGTAAGAGTTTTTCATATACCATAGTTTAGCTGTAAAGTCAACCATTACTTGGAAGGCCATCATTTCTAAATTTAGTTGATCACTGTATCACATAAGCATAAAAAGGAGCTTTCTATAGTAAGGAAAATAACTATCATTTGAAAGACATTTTAGTGCTTCTGCATTTCCTCTGTGCCATGATTTTGCTGTTATTACAGAACTTACTCATCAAATGTGGAGAGCAGACAAAAACGTAATAAAACCTGATTTTTTATTTCCTCTTTTTTTTGTAAAAAGAATGATCATTTCCTTTTCTTTTATGTGCTTTGATGGTAAAGCACATAAATGATATGTATGGACATATATGTGTTTATGCACAATATTGTACACACTTACAGATGCAGACACACTGTACATGATCAGAATTCAGTGGCGTGTGTCCCATGTTTAGTCACTGCAGTGTGTAATCACTATATGATGATTATATGAGTGTTACACATTATTTAATAGAGGACACTGAAAGGTAGTTAGTGGCTGTTCACATAACATTATCCGTTTGGGGGTCATTGTAAATAGAAGCTTAGAATTTCTATTGCATGGGATATTAAACTCTTAATATCTGTTAGAACTTAATTTTTGTCCACAACAATATTTTTAAGAACTGGCTCCATTTCAGAATATTTCCTTAGGAAAAGAAAATATTCTTTTTAAGAGTTTTCTTTCCTTGAGTTAACCCCAATGGTGGTCCAGTTAGTAAAGAATCTGCCTGCAATGTAGGAAACCCAGGTTGGATCTCTGGGTTAGGAAAATCCTCTGGAGGAGGGCATGGCAACCCACTCCAGTATTCTTGCCTGGAGAAGCACCATGGACAGAGGACCCTCGAGGGCTACAGTCCATGGGGTTACAAAGAGTTGAACATGATTAAGTGACTAAGCACACACACAACAGTTTTAAGACTATTTTTAAGCATAATTATCATGGCTTTGTGTACTAACTAAATTATTAATTCTTTAATTTCCATTCCATATTTACACTTCCTTGATTGTCTCAAACATTTTTTTTCTTGAAAATGGTTGATTTAAATAAGTACTCAACACCCACTTGCAACATTCAGCCAATTTAATTTTTTACCAGTTTTTTTGAGAAATAATTGACATATATAACATTTAATTTTAAGATGCACTAGCTGATATATTTCTAAAGTATATTTTATTCTTTAGGTCTTCTATTTTTCTTTTTTTTTTCATTTTTCCCTTTTTTGGTTTTAATTTAGTAAAATAGAGTCACTTGACTTGTGGAATATTCAACTGTTCCTTTGTGGCATTGTTTAACTTGTTCTTTTATTCTCAGCATTTGAATGGATTAGATTAAGATGCAATTATTTTAAGAAAGAACAAGTTGTAGGTTGCGTTACATTCCTTCTATTGCATCACAACATGAAGTGTATAAGGTTAGTTCATCTCATTTTGTGTCAGTGAACTATTAACATAAGAATGTTACCAAACATTTTTTTATGAAGAAAGAAGTCATGAAATCCCAGTGGTACCCAATGAGAAGCATTTTTTCTTATGAATCTATGAGTCACCTATGCTTCAACTAATTTATACATCAGGAGAGTGGTTATATATCAAACTCTGATGTCTGTGAAAGCTCAGCTTGAAATGATTCTCATCCATTCTTCTCAAGAGAATGGAAAAGGCACAGGAAGAGGTGGGGAAATCCATTAAATTTCCTGAAGCCTAGATTTGGAACTGGCATAGTGTTTCCACAAATATGCCATTGATCAGAGCAAGTCATATTACCAAGTCAAGTGAAATCTGACAATAAAAGTGAAAACAAAGAGGGTTAAAGAATTGAGACCATTCAATCTACCAAATACAGTATAATATATATTTATTAATATTTTACATATCAATATGATAATGTAGGTATGCACAAAATACATAGTAGTTTATATTTAAAAAGAGTATTTTAATTCCAAATGAGGCTTCCCTGATAGCTCAGTTGGTAAAGAATCCACCTGCAATGCAGCAGACACTGGCTCCATTCCTAGGTGGGGAAGATCTTCTGGAGAAGGGATAGGCTACCCACTTCAGTATTCTTGGGCTTCCCTTGTGGCTCAGCTGGTAAAGAATCTGCCTGCAACGCAGGAGACCTGGGTTCAGTCTGTGAGTTGGGAAGATACCCTGGAACAAGCAAAGGCTACCCACTCCAGAATTCTGGCCTGGAAAATTCCATGGACTGTATGGTTCAGGGGATTGCAAAAAGTTGGACAGGACTGAGCCACTTTCACTTTCACTTAATTCTAATAGAGTTCTCAATAATTTTGTACATGTCATGTAACAAATTTCAGGGAAGAGTTTAAGTAGAATTTCAGATTTGGGTGCTGATAGTGGAACTCGAGCTTCTACATTGGGTCTTGGGAAGATGTATTATCCTTGTCTAGTTTACAAGACTAGGGACTTCATTTTAGGACTTCATTNTTCTATTTTTCTTTTTTTTTTCATTTTTCCCTTTTTTGGTTTTAATTTAGTAAAATAGAGTCACTTGACTTGTGGAATATTCAACTGTTCCTTTGTGGCATTGTTTAACTTGTTCTTTTATTCTCAGCATTTGAATGGATTAGATTAAGATGCAATTATTTTAAGAAAGAACAAGTTGTAGGTTGCGTTACATTCCTTCTATTGCATCACAACATGAAGTGTATAAGGTTAGTTCATCTCATTTTGTGTCAGTGAACTATTAACATAAGAATGTTACCAAACATTTTTTTATGAAGAAAGAAGTCATGAAATCCCAGTGGTACCCAATGAGAAGCATTTTTTCTTATGAATCTATGAGTCACCTATGCTTCAACTAATTTATACATCAGGAGAGTGGTTATATATCAAACTCTGATGTCTGTGAAAGCTCAGCTTGAAATGATTCTCATCCATTCTTCTCAAGAGAATGGAAAAGGCACAGGAAGAGGTGGGGAAATCCATTAAATTTCCTGAAGCCTAGATTTGGAACTGGCATAGTGTTTCCACAAATATGCCATTGATCAGAGCAAGTCATATTACCAAGTCAAGTGAAATCTGACAATAAAAGTGAAAACAAAGAGGGTTAAAGAATTGAGACCATTCAATCTACCAAATACAGTATAATATATATTTATTAATATTTTACATATCAATATGATAATGTAGGTATGCACAAAATACATAGTAGTTTATATTTAAAAAGAGTATTTTAATTCCAAATGAGGCTTCCCTGATAGCTCAGTTGGTAAAGAATCCACCTGCAATGCAGCAGACACTGGCTCCATTCCTAGGTGGGGAAGATCTTCTGGAGAAGGGATAGGCTACCCACTTCAGTATTCTTGGGCTTCCCTTGTGGCTCAGCTGGTAAAGAATCTGCCTGCAACGCAGGAGACCTGGGTTCAGTCTGTGAGTTGGGAAGATACCCTGGAACAAGCAAAGGCTACCCACTCCAGAATTCTGGCCTGGAAAATTCCATGGACTGTATGGTTCAGGGGATTGCAAAAAGTTGGACAGGACTGAGCCACTTTCACTTTCACTTAATTCTAATAGAGTTCTCAATAATTTTGTACATGTCATGTAACAAATTTCAGGGAAGAGTTTAAGTAGAATTTCAGATTTGGGTGCTGATAGTGGAACTCGAGTTTCTACATTGAGTCTTGGGAAGATGTATTATCCTTGTCTAGTTTACAAGACTAGGGACTTCATTTTAGGACTTCATTTTAGGCAATTATTTCTAATTATGCTAATTACTGCAATTTGTACTAGAACTTGAAAAAGCATAAAACAGAGGCTAGTTGTCCAATAATGAACAGGTGTACTACAAGTTGTGTGCCAATTCATCTTAGTGTTAATAGATCTGCTACTGGTACTCAGAATAGACACTACCTAGGTGGGAGGAGACTGAGCTTCCCCGATACCTCAGACCGTAGAGAATCTGCTGCAGTGCAAGAGACCCAGATTTGATCCCTGGATGGGGAAGATCGCCTAACGAAGGAAAAGACAACCCACTCCAGTATTCTGTGCAAAGAGTCGGACATGGCTGAGCAACTAACACCCTTAACGCTTAACAAGGGACAGAAGACGTGGGTTCAATCCTTGGGTCAGGAAGATCCCTTGAAGATGGAACTGGCAACCCACTCCAATATTCTTGCCTGGAGAAATCCATGGATAGAAGAGTCTGGTGGGCTACAGTCCACAGTGTCACAAAAGAATCAGACACGACTGAACAACTAAAAGACAACAAGGGGTTGGAAGGTTATGCTTCACTGTTTGGTTGTGTGGAGAATTTGGTTGTGTGGGGTAAATACCAAAGTTAAAATTGAAAGGACTAGGGCTAATACTCTTCCTAATTTGTTGGGGATTGACCATAGGATTGAATATGCATACAAGAAATATCACCCTGGTTTAATATATGGTGACGTGCGGAGGGAATTTGCTGAGATATTGTTATTGGGATCTTCCAACGGGTAAGAATAACTAATGCTATTAGTGCTATAACTAGGAAAAAACACCTAAGATATCTTTACAGGTGGTACAGTGGTAAAGAATCCATCTACCAGTGCAGGAGGCATGGGTTCAATCCCTGGGTCAGGAAGATCCCTTGGAGTAGGAAATGGTAACCCACTCTGGTATTTTTGCCTGGAAAATTCCATAGGCATAGGAGC
>SJYW01050349.1:39860-52369 GCA_006410735.1 Raphicerus campestris | reverse complement strand
CTCAGCTGGTAAAGAATCTGCCTGCAATGCAGGAGACCTGGGTTCAGTCTGTGAGTTGGGAAGATACCCTGGAACAAGCAAAGGCTACCCACTCCAGAATTCTGGCCTGGAAAATTCCATGGACTGTATGGTTCAGGGGATTGCAAAAAGTTGGACAGGACTGAGCCACTTTCACTTTCACTTAATTCTAATAGAGTTCTCAATAATTTTGTACATGTCATGTAACAAATTTCAGGGAAGAGTTTAAGTAGAATTTCAGATTTGGGTGCTGATAGTGGAACTCGAGCTTCTACATTGGGTCTTGGGAAGATGTATTATCCTTGTCTAGTTTACAAGACTAGGGACTTCATTTTAGGACTTCATTTTAGGCAATTATTTCTAATTATGCTAATTACTGCAATTTGTACTAGAACTTGAAAAAGCATAAAACAGAGGCTAGTTGTCCAATAATGAACAGGTGTACTACAAGTTGTGTGCCAATTCATCTTAGTGTTAATAGATCTGCTACTGGTACTCAGAATAGACACTACCTAGGTGGGAGGAGACTGAGCTTCCCCGATACCTCAGACCGTAGAGAATCTGCTGCAGTGCAAGAGACCCAGATTTGATCCCTGGATGGGGAAGATCGCCTAACGAAGGAAAAGACAACCCACTCCAGTATTCTGTGCAAAGAGTCGGACATGGCTGAGCAACTAACACCCTTAACGCTTAACAAGGGACAGAAGACGTGGGTTCAATCCTTGGGTCAGGAAGATCCCTTGAAGATGGAACTGGCAACCCACTCCAATATTCTTGCCTGGAGAAATCCATGGATAGAAGAGTCTGGTGGGCTACAGTCCACAGTGTCACAAAAGAATCAGACACGACTGAACAACTAAAAGACAACAAGGGGTTGGAAGGTTATGCTTCACTGTTTGGTTGTGTGGAGAATTTGGTTGTGTGGGGTAAATACCAAAGTTAAAATTGAAAGGACTAGGGCTAATACTCTTCCTAATTTGTTGGGGATTGACCATAGGATTGAATATGCATACAAGAAATATCACCCTGGTTTAATATATGGTGACGTGCGGAGGGAATTTGCTGAGATATTGTTATTGGGATCTTCCAACGGGTAAGAATAACTAATGCTATTAGTGCTATAACTAGGAAAAAACACCTAAGATATCTTTACAGGTGGTACAGTGGTAAAGAATCCATCTACCAGTGCAGGAGGCATGGGTTCAATCCCTGGGTCAGGAAGATCCCTTGGAGTAGGAAATGGTAACCCACTCTGGTATTTTTGCCTGGAAAATTCCATAGGCATAGGAGCCTGGCAGGCTATAGTCTCAGTTCAGTTCAGGTCAGTTCAGTCGCTCAGTCATGTCCAACTCTTTGCGACCCCATGAATCGCAGCATGCCAGGCCTCCCTGTCCATCACCAACTCCCGGAGTTCACTCAGACTCACGTCCATCAAGTCAGTGATGCCATCCAGCCATCTCAGCCTCTGTAACCCCCTTCTTCTCCTGCCCCCAATCCCTCCNACTGGAATCCCATCACCTCCACTAGCTCTGTTTGTAGTGATGCTTTCCAAGGCCTACTTGACTTCACATTCCAGGATGTCTGGCTCTAGGGGGTTGCAAAGAGTCAGACACAGCTGAACACAGCACAGGTTGTCAAGATATTTTTAATATATTAAAAATATATTTAGCTGGAGTAAAATGGAAATTTGTTTATATCATAAGAGATTCCTGAGGGGTTGTTCGATCCTTTTNGATGTCTGGCTCTAGGGGGTTGCAAAGAGTCAGACACAGCTGAACACAGCACAGGTTGTCAAGATATTTTTAATATATTAAAAATATATTTAGCTGGAGTAAAATGGAAATTTGTTTATATCATAAGAGATTCCTGAGGGGTTGTTCGATCCTTTTTAATGAAGGAATAGTAAGTAGACAGCTGCTAGTGTTGCAATAATGAGGGAGAGGATGAAATGGAAAGCAAATAATTGCATAAGCGTTCAGTGATGTTAAAGATGGATCATCAGGTTTACATAGTATTAGGCTTCTTCCTCTAATAAAAATTTCTCCATAAGCTTTTTCCCTCCCATAAATTTATCATCCATGAATGGTTATTATCTAGGCACATTTTTAATTCTTCAGAGATTGCAAAATGCTTAATTTCTGTTTTATCATTCCTACTTTCCTTCTGCATTCAGCAATTAGAATAATTTTTTAAAATTTCCCTTGTTCTTGGAAATTGAATGTTTGTGCAACACCAAAACCCACATGTTGAGTCTTTAACCACCAATGTGCTGATATTTGGATATGGAGCCTTTGGGGGGTGGGGAGCAATTTGGGTTAGAGAAAGTCATGAGGGTGGGGCCCCATGATGATATTGGTGTCCTTAAAAGAGGAGAGCAGAGAGCTTACCCTCCTTCTCACTGAGGAAAGGACATGTGAAGCTATAGCCTGGAGGCCACCATCTGTAAGCTGGGAAGAGAGTTCTCACCAGAAATTAAATTATCCAGCTTTTTGATCTTGGTATTCCTATCTTCTAGACTGTGATAGATAAATTTCTGTTGTTTTATTCACACAGTCTGTGAGATTAGTAGGCTACTATTCTCATCAACTATTTCATTACCCTAAACTATATTGACACTAGGTCTTCCCTAATAGCTCAGCTGGTGAAGAATCTGCCTGCAATGCAGAAAACCCCATGTCAATTCCTGGGTCGGAAAGATCCCCTGGAGAAGGGATAGTGTACCCACTTCAGTACACATGGGCTTTCCTGGTGGCTCAGACAGTAGAGAATCCGTCTGCAATGTGGAAGACCTGTGTTTGATCCCAGGGTTGGGAAGATCCCCTAGAAGAGGGCCTGGCAACCACTCCAGTATTGTTGCCTGGAGAATCCACATGGACAGCGGAGCCTGGCAAGTTACAGTCCATAGAGTCGCAAAGAGTCGGATACAACTGAACCACTAAGCACACACACACACACACACACACACACACAGAGAAAACTATATTGCATACAAGAAAAGCAAAATAAATTCTTGATTATTCCTTGTATTTATGGGTTGTATTTACCCATTTCAGAATAACTAGCTGATGTTCTAGTAACACTCATAATGAGCAATGTTATTTTTTAATCTAGAATTTTAAGTTTTCATTTTTTTAATGTATATTTGGTGTGTTTCAAATTATTGCACTCATAAAAAAAAAAACTCTTACTGTTGCAGGTTAGGCTATTTAAATTCACTAAACTACTCGTTTCTTTTGCCATGAACTTGTCAGAATTTGGTACTTCTTCTCTCTTTTGAAAAAGTGAGCTATCTTCATCTCGACTTGTATATTTCCTAACTGATATCTGGAATTAGCCATTTTTCAAGGCTTCTGGATTCCTTTCATTGGGAAATAATGTTTCAAGACCACAATCGGAGTTTTAAATCTAAGAAATACCTTTGTAAGAGAAAAAGAAAACACAAGTTATTACCAGTTAAAAAATTAAGATTAGAAAGATTTTATTTCTTAGATTTGTAAGCAAATAACTTTTTTACTGACATATTTAGATGATGCTACTACTATCATTAATGCGACATGAAATTATGTGTATCTTTTTGGTGATTTAATAAAATTTTCTTGCTAGTATTTGTGTTTGTGTGTACAACTAGTGGCAAGACTAAGACTACCAACCTGGATTATAGTTGCTATCTATGGCCATGTTGATCCATACAATAACCAAATTTATTACTTAAATATCATTAAATCCTAAAAAGTTTGAGTTGGAAATCATCTAAGAGAACCTGTAGTTTAATCAACAAAATATGCAGGGAAGAGAAATAAGAGGTATGTGCAGAGCAGGAACAGAGAACATATGAATCAAAATTCAGTGAAGACTAGGGATAGAGGAAGAGTTGATTACACAGGGTCATGAGGGAAGTGTCAAGAGTGATAAAAATGTTCTAAATGTTGATTGAGGTGATGGCTACATGGATATGTTCTTTTATGACTTCACCAGGTACATTTAAAATGAACTAGTATTATGGTATGATAATTGTATCTCAATAAAATTGATTTCAAAAATTCCTAAGGAGAAATCAAAATTCTTAAGCCAAACATTGCCTTCTCAGACATGGTAACTCCAAACAGGGATCTTCAAGCAATTGTGCTGAAAACTAGTTCCCTCACTCTGAAGATGAAGTAAGTGAAAATAGGGGAAATTCAGGGACCATTTTCATAAAAGCAGAAGCTAATCAAGTCTAAGATGAGTCTCCAGACTCCAGTCCAGCGCTTTGCCTGCAATGAAAACAAATTGAGCTCACTGGTTTCCATGTTTGTGACTCAAGTTGCTTTTCAGCATTATAATAATAAAATTGTTCAGAAACTGTTGTGAAGAGAAAGAAACCAAACCTGGAATTATTGTCAAAGTTAACTGTTTTCTAAATCTATTTTTATAGGGATCCGTGGTTAATATATTTTTTAAACAGAGCTTCATTTCTAGGTTGTTGTAGAGTAAAAAGTTCCAAGTATCAAGTATCTTTCATGCATTTGGAAACATTATGCTGGCTTTGTCAGGAGGGGAAATACTTTGAAGAGCTATTAGAATGTTTTGGCTAAAGTAAATGGATTTAGAGAAGATTGTTAAATGGAGAGGAGATGAGGTGATAAATTAAATGTGAATGCTAGTATTGTGACTCAGTTTGAGAGAAGCACAAAATAATAAATGTTTAAACAGAACATCACTGTGCTTGATATATATATATATGTGGGGGGGGTGGTGTGTGATTTTAAAATAAGGATAATGACAAGTTGAAGAAAATATGCATTCCATGACAATAGAACCAATAACAGAGTGGAATAATTTACATTTGTTTAACTGCTATTCATAATTAACAGTATTAAACTATTAAATTTTCCAAAGCTGTTCCATAATTGTTAATTTGTAATAATATCAACAAAAATATATTATCCACAGAAAATTTCTCAGGACAGTCCTAAGTATCTGCATGTTGCTGTTGTTTAGTCGCTAAGCGTCCCACTTTTTGAGTTCTATTTTTAAGTCCTTTGCACCCTGAGGGTCAGGTGCCTTTAGTTCACTCTAACTAACACTAGGTGGCACTTTGGCAGCCGTGGGAGCATAAACTAACCAGTGGCTTTGATAGGTTGGTGGAACTGGGACGTTATCAGCTCCCCCCTAACCAAATTGAACATTTTTTCGCCAAAATATAACCATGGAAATAGCTAATGACTTCAAGCTCTCTTGAATCATCTCTTCAAAGTACTTTACAATTTTTTTGTGTGTGTGTGGTTCATACTGAAAACACTCTTATCCTGGTACTTAGCTTTGATTAGGGATAAAATCTGGCTACATTTTTAGGGATGAAGTAGTTTCCACTTAGTTAAAGTGTCTCAAACAGACTGGGGCTTTTGACAAACTTGTTGCACAGTAGTTAATTTGTAATAATATCAACAAAATATATTATCCACAGAACATTTCTCAGGACATTCCTAAGTATATGCATGTTGTCCTTTAGTCGCTAAGTCATGTCCCACTTCTTGTGATGCCCAGGGACTGTTGCCCGCCAGGCTCCTCTGTCCGTGGGATTTCCCAGGTGAGAATACTGGATTAGGTTGCCATTTCCTTCTCCAGAGCGTCTTCCCAGTCCAGAGACTGAACGTTGAGACTCCTGCATTGGCATGCAGGTTCTTTACCACTGAGCCATCAGGGAAGCCCCAAGTATCTGCATATTCAAATCTAAAAGAAGCACTTATTTTTAACACAATCTTTAAAATATTTCTGAAATTATCTCAGTAAATATTCCTGATATTTTCTATTAATATATCTATTTTTTATTATATTGAGCATCAGTCTTTCTGGATATCATTATTCCAAACTCTGTTAAAAAAAATTTTTTTTAACTTACCTTAATAGCCTATTGCACCAAGACAACTGCATTTTCACCTAATTGAATAGCAGTTTAAATTTTACCTTTTTTTTTTTTTTTTANAGAGGAGATGAGGTGATAAATTAAATGTGAATGCTAGTATTGTGACTCAGTTTGAGAGAAGCACAAAATAATAAATGTTTAAACAGAACATCACTGTGCTTGATATATATATATATATATATATATATATATATGTGGGGGGGTGTGTGTGTCATTTTAAAATAAGGATAATGACAAGTTGAAGAAAATATGCATTCCATGACAATAGAACCAATAACAGAGTGGAATAATTTACATTTGTTTAACTGCTATTCATAATTAACAGTATTAAACTATTAAATTTTCCAAAGCTGTTCCATAATTGTTAATTTGGAATAATATCAACAAAAATATATTATCCACAGAAAATTTCTCAGGACAGTCCTAAGTATCTGCATGTTGCTGTTGTTTAGTCGCTAAGCGTCCCACTTTTTGAGTTCTATTTTTAAGTCCTTTGCACCCTGAGGGTCAGGTGCCTTTAGTTCACTCTAACTAACACTAGGTGGCACTTTGGCAGCCGTGGGAGCATAAACTAACCAGTGGCTTTGATAGGTTGGTGGAACTGGGACGTTATCAGCTCCCCCCTAACCAAATTGAACATTTTTTCGCCAAAATATAACCATGGAAATAGCTAATGACTTCAAGCTCTCTTGAATCATCTCTTCAAAGTACTTTACAATTTTTTTGTGTGTGTGTGGTTCATACTGAAAACACTCTTATCCTGGTACTTAGCTTTGATTAGGGATAAAATCTGGCTACATTTTTAGGGATGAAGTAGTTTCCACTTAGTTAAAGTGTCTCAAACAGACTGGGGCTTTTGACAAACTTGTTGCACAGTAGTTAATTTGTAATAATATCAACAAAATATATTATCCACAGAACATTTCTCAGGACATTCCTAAGTATATGCATGTTGTCCTTTAGTCGCTAAGTCATGTCCCACTTCTTGTGATGCCCAGGGACTGTTGCCCGCCAGGCTCCTCTGTCCGTGGGATTTCCCAGGTGAGAATACTGGATTAGGTTGCCATTTCCTTCTCCAGAGCGTCTTCCCAGTCCAGAGACTGAACGTTGAGACTCCTGCATTGGCATGCAGGTTCTTTACCACTGAGCCATCAGGGAAGCCCCAAGTATCTGCATATTCAAATCTAAAAGAAGCACTTATTTTTAACACAATCTTTAAAATATTTCTGAAATTATCTCAGTAAATATTCCTGATATTTTCTATTAATATATTATTTTTTATTATATTGAGCATCAGTCTTTCTGGATATCATTATTCCAAACTCTGTTAAAAAAAATTTTTTTAACTTACCTTAATAGCCTATTGCACCAAGACAACTGCATTTTCACCTAATTGAATAGCAGTTTAAATTTTACCATTTTTTTTTTTTAAAGGCTTATGTTAAAAGAGTCTTATCTCTGGTACTTCTTCAGATCTTTTACAAATTCAATTATGTAACTCAAAATATGGAGACTTCTGTTTCCCCTTAGAACTTGGGAATATTTGTTTTCACCTTTCAGGGAAAATGGATCAGAGATCAGCCTGCTAACTCGTGCTTTGTACAGTCTTTAATATTATAACCGAGACTCACTTTTTAAATATGAAAAGAATAATGTAATTAATATAGTATGATTAAAATCAGCAAAATTTATCAAAGCTAAAAGTGTTTTGTGCTCTTTGAAAAACATTCTCCTTGGTAATAAGAGACTCTTATGTCTCAAAAACGAACATAGGCAATGACAGAANATGAAAAGAATAATGTAATTAATATAGTATGATTAAAATCAGCAAAATTTATCAAAGCTAAAAGTGTTTTGTGCTCTTTGAAAAACATTCTCCTTGGTAATAAGAGACTCTTATGTCTCAAAAATAAACATAGGCAATGACAGAAAATATCATAGGTCCCACAGTGCCTATCATCAGTGGGTCATCAGAGCAACCCATTTTCATGAGAAATTTATTTAAACTAAAGAAGGTTAAATGTTTTGGGAATTTTATGCATACTAGCCCAAAGAGTATTCCAAGTAAACATTTCAAGTAGAAAAAAACAGAATTGAAAACTTGTTATTTAGTAAATTAGTCAAATCAACCTATCAAAGCCACTGCTTTGGTATGTGGGGATTGGGCTTCCTGGTGGCTCAGGGGTAAAGAATCTGCCTGCCAATGAAGGAGACCTAAGAGATGCTGGTTCAGTCCCTGAGGCAGGAAGATCCCCTGGAGAAGGCAATGGCAAGCCACTCCAGTATTCTTGCCAGGAAAATCCCATGGACAGAGGAACCTGGCAGGCTACAGTCCATGGGGCTGCAAAGAGTCAGACATGACTGAGAGACTGAGTGACTGAGCACACACAGGGTAGGGATTTCTGCACCAATATTTCATCTAAGGCTATGACTGTATCGTAGTCTAAAGAAATGAACAGTTTGGTTTTGACCGTGATTCTTGGAATGGTAGGACAGGACTTTAGGGGACATATATTTATATGTCTCTATACATTGTCTGTAAATTTACTGCATCCTAAAGTTATGACTTTAAATGACTTTCTTGCTACCTTATTTAGCCATAACCACTTTTTAAGTTTTCTTCCATGTAAAGTATCTAGTGAATTTAGAATTATACTTTGAATTTGCTTTTGGCTTTTTTTTTTATTTTCCGTAAAGAGCCTTCTGAAAGTAATTCTCTATAGTACTATATAGCTAAAGCACATTAAAACAAAAGGATGGAAAAAGAATCACTAAAATCTTCCTGAGAAATTTCCTAAGGATGACAGACATGAAAAAAACTAAAGGTAACAGATGTGTCAGTGGAAGCAATAGAAAGCCCAGATGTTTGGCATACTCACATAGTGGTAATTGGGCAAGTGAGGGTCATAATTTCCTTTTTCTAATAATCATTATGCTCCTCCTATTTAAAATAATAATTTTAAATAAGCCATGATGGTGAGAGAAAGAAAAACAACAATACAACAGCAAACTTTCTTATTCTCTCTCATAGTTTTGACAATTGAATTCCAGAGTAAACATATTTATACAATATTGGTCTAAGTGAAAAAACTTTACTATTTCTGCAGTTATTATTTTAGACTTATATTAAGACTAGGCTAGCACAATTAATTGTTCTGTTAAACTTGTTCATTTCTATATACCTAGGGTGGAGAAAACAAGTTTTCGAATTAAAAATACTTAAGTAATATTNAAAACTTTACTATTTCTGCAGTTATTATTTTAGACTTATATTAAGACTAGGCTAGCACAATTAAATTGTTCTGTTAAACTTGTTCATTTCTATATACCTAGGGTGGAGAAAACAAGTTTTCGAATTAAAAGTACTTAAGTAATATTTCTTACTTATAAAATAATAATTAAATAACTTATTAAAAAACTAAAGTTATTACTAATGTTTCTCTGGAGTGAAATAATAAAAGCCTTAGTCAATGAATAAAATAATCTATATGTTATTTTATAAGGCAAATTTTCTGGCTGCTGTCTTATATGTTCAACTGATGTAAAAGAAACAGGATTCTATAAACAGCTTCAAGTACTTAGACTATTTCACTTTCAGTTCTCTATAAAATTTGTATTTACACAATTTTGTTATTATCCACTATTGAATTAGGCTAAAAATGCGCAGCCTTTAAATTTTCCATCCTACTCTGTCCAGAAAGTCATTTTTTAACAAAATAATTTTCAAGAGATTATTGAATACATTTCATATGTAATCCTTGAGTTGTAAATGACTATTCTTGATGTTTAAAAAACAAAGAACCATTCATTATAATATTGTGTCAACCAAAAAATTACACTTATTTAAATAGAGCCAATATCAGGTTCTGAAATAGAATTTTATTTTCTTAATGGAGTGAAAAATAAAGTTTTTCCTTTAATAGAATATGTATCCCAAGATAATATAAAAGTATTTTCACTTAGAAAATCTAGCTGTTATTACATATGAATTTTCAAAGCTTGCCAAAGCTTTGGAAAGAATGATGAAAATTACTATTGCACGACCTTCAGATTTTCTTTGTTTCATAAAGGGCTAGGACAGCATTTTTGTCATTTTTCTTTCAACTCTGGTCTTTCATCATAAATATCAAAGCATGCAATTATGCCTTGTTGTATCCTACAATATTCTACCTATTTTTCTATGCACGGCAAAGGTGTTTTCTCTCTTTTTCACCACTTTTATTTTGTTTATGAAACTCTGAAAACAGTCTCATAATTTGTAGAGTAAAATAAATAGAACATTAGATAGGTAAAATATTATTAAAACAATAATAGTATTTTATCAAAGACTACAATAGAAGCTGAGAGGTTGTTTTATGAGGCTGAGTGTCACATACACTGAATTCATACTAAAATGATTTGACCTACAGGTGGGATTTTATGACTAATGTTTATTATGAAGAATAAGTTTGTCTAACCCCATGCAGTCTTGAATTTTCCTACGTTTGCTTTACTTCTCATATTGAATTTGTCTTCTAAATGAGTCTTATTATTCCATCTCAATATATTCCAAATAATTACGTGGATCTATGGTTCCCATGGAGAAGGCAATGGCACCCCACTCCAGTACTCTTGCCTGGAAAACCCCTGGACGGAGGAGCCTGGAAGGCTGCAGTCCATAGGGTCGCTGAGGGTTGGACACGACTGAGTGACTTCGCTTTCACTTTTCACTTTCAGGCATTGGAGAAGGAAATGGCAACCCACTCCAGTGTTCTTGCCTGGAGAATCCCAGGGACAGGGGAGCCTAGTGGGCTGCCGTCTATGGGGTCGCACAGAGTCGGACACGACTGAAGTGACTTAGCAGCATGGTTCTCAACGGTTTATTTATTATACTTGTCTTAAATTAGAACTATCCTAAATAGGTCAATGTGATAAATTGGCAATAACTCTCTATTTACTTCTAGAAACTGCAAATTAAAATAGCATACACGATAGATTAAAGCAACAGGCAAAATAATAGTTTTGCATATAGTGTGTCCTCTAGCCAAGCATTGATAAAATCCTGAAAAGTTACAAGTCAAGTAGGTATATGCATTGGGATTTATTTCTATATGTGCTTCCATTAATATTCAAATTACATTTATTAGAAAGGTAAGTTTCTCTTCATATTATGGAAATCAGACTTAAGTGAAGTCTCTCAGTAGTGCCCCNCATTGATAAAATCCTGAAAAGTTACAAGTCAAGTAGGTATATGCATTGGGATTTATTTCTATATGTGCTTCCATTAATATTCAAATTACATTTATTAGAAAGGTAAGTTTCTCTTCATATTATGGAAATCAGACTTAAGTGAAGTCTCTCAGTAGTGTCCCACTCTTTGCAATCCCATGGACGGTAGTCTACCAGGTTTCTCTGTCCATGGGATTTTCCAGGCAAGAGTACTGGAGTAGGTTGCTATTTCCTTCTGCAGAGGATCTTCCTGACTCAGGGATCGAACCCAGGTCTCCTGCATTGCAGGCAGATGCTTTACCTTCTGAGCCACCAGGGAAGCCCAAGCATCTGGTTATTCACCTAAAGGAGGAATAATTGATAATTGGGTTCTGGAGCCAGACAGATTTGAGTTGAAATCTCTGTTTCTTTTCATATAAATGTACATCTTTTTGTCAAGTTATTTAACCTCTAAAATGGACACAATAATAGTGATTAACTCATGAAGACATTGGAAGAATTAAATGAGGATATGCAAGTGAAAAATTGGGCCCTGGACCAGGCAAGTAATGCATTCAATTTATTATTACCATCAGCTATTTTTGTTGATTTTGTCACTTTGTTATACTAAGTTTGTGCCTATGAGAAAATTTTATATATAATTATGGGTAAGGGGTACCTTTAACAAAGCAGAATGATCATCCCTACTTTACTGGGTTAAAAAGCTGGCTTTAGGAATATGCACTGAGAAGAGAGAACAGGTGGCTGCTTTGATCTAAGGTAGGGTAATCCTACAAACAAGGATCAGGAAGAGAAGTGCAGAAAAATCAAGAAAAATGTACCACAAAAACAAAATAGTTAGAGATTACAGAAAACAATGAGAAAGCGTGCTGAGCTTGGTTAAAAGTGAATAACATTCAAACATGAAAAAAGGAAACATCAGAGTCATGTTGGAGTTTGAGAACAGCTAGAAGAAAAATGCAGATTTTCTTCCAGTGGCTATGAGCAATTTGTTATTGCTGTTAGAGCATTTAAAATGACATTTTGTATTGCATAAGATGTCCAAAGACAAAATTTGCATGGGAACAAAACTAGGTTTGAAATCTGGGCTTGGATTCAAGTTCAACATCCCTTCCTATTACCAAAACAGTCTGTTTCAACAAATCAATACCCTCTCTGATCTTGTTTCATTGTAAAAACCAATGATGTCCATGGGTGTGGTGAGGACAGCCAGGGTCAAGAAAAAGCACTACAGGGATAGTACATAAAGAGGATCCATGGCAGATTTGCAAGAGTAAAGAACCCAAGACACAAAACATGCCCATCACTGGAGGAACATTAAAAGAGAGAATTTGTTGTGCTGCTGTTTAATCACAGAGATCTGTCCTACTCTTGTGAC
>SJYW01050349.1:0-36814 GCA_006410735.1 Raphicerus campestris | reverse complement strand
AACATAGGCAATGACAGAAAATATCATAGGTCCCACAGTGCCTATCATCAGTGGGTCATCAGAGCAACCCATTTTCATGAGAAATTTATTTAAACTAAAGAAGGTTAAATGTTTTGGGAATTTTATGCATACTAGCCCAAAGAGTATTCCAAGTAAACATTTCAAGTAGAAAAAAACAGAATTGAAAACTTGTTATTTAGTAAATTAGTCAAATCAACCTATCAAAGCCACTGCTTTGGTATGTGGGGATTGGGCTTCCTGGTGGCTCAGGGGTAAAGAATCTGCCTGCCAATGAAGGAGACCTAAGAGATGCTGGTTCAGTCCCTGAGGCAGGAAGATCCCCTGGAGAAGGCAATGGCAAGCCACTCCAGTATTCTTGCCAGGAAAATCCCATGGACAGAGGAACCTGGCAGGCTACAGTCCATGGGGTTGCAAAGAGTCAGACATGACTGAGAGACTGAGTGACTGAGCACACACAGGGTAGGGATTTCTGCACCAATATTTCATCTAAGGCTATGACTGTATCGTAGTCTAAAGAAATGAACAGTTTGGTTTTGACCGTGATTCTTGGAATGGTAGGACAGGACTTTAGGGGACATATATTTATATGTCTCTATACATTGTCTGTAAATTTACTGCATCCTAAAGTTATGACTTTAAATGACTTTCTTGCTACCTTATTTAGCCATAACCACTTTTTAAGTTTTCTTCCATGTAAAGTATCTAGTGAATTTAGAATTATACTTTGAATTTGCTTTTGGCTTTTTTTTTTATTTTCCGTAAAGAGCCTTCTGAAAGTAATTCTCTATAGTACTATATAGCTAAAGCACATTAAAACAAAAGGATGGAAAAAGAATCACTAAAATCTTCCTGAGAAATTTCCTAAGGATGAGAGACATGAAAAAAACTAAAGGTAACAGATGTGTCAGTGGAAGCAATAGAAAGCCCAGATGTTTGGCATACTCACATAGTGGTAATTGGGCAAGTGAGGGTCATAATTTCCTTTTTCTAATAATCATTATGCTCCTCCTATTTAAAATAATAATTTTAAATAAGCCATGATGGTGAGAGAAAGAAAAACAACAATACAACAGCAAACTTTCTTATTCTCTCTCATAGTTTTGACAATTGAATTCCAGAGTAAACATATTTATACAATATTGGTCTAAGTGAAAAAACTTTACTATTTCTGCAGTTATTATTTTAGACTTATATTAAGACTAGGCTAGCACAATTAAATTGTTCTGTTAAACTTGTTCATTTCTATATACCTAGGGTGGAGAAAACAAGTTTTCGAATTAAAAGTACTTAAGTAATATTTCTTACTTATAAAATAATAATTAAATAACTTATTAAAAAACTAAAGTTATTACTAATGTTTCTCTGGAGTGAAATAATAAAAGCCTTAGTCAATGAATAAAATAATCTATATGTTATTTTATAAGGCAAAATTTCTGGCTGCTGTCTTATATGTTCAACTGATGTAAAAGAAACAGGATTCTATAAACAGCTTCAAGTACTTAGAATATTTCACTTTCAGTTCTCTATAAAATTTGTATTTACACAATTTTGTTATTATCCACTATTGAATTAGGCTAAAAATGCGCAGCCTTTAAATTTTCCATCCTACTCTGTCCAGAAAGTCATTTTTTAACAAAATAATTTTCAAGAGATTATTGAATACATTTCATATGTAATCCTTGAGTTGTAAATGACTATTCTTGATGTTTAAAAAACAAAGAACCATTCATTATAATATTGTGTCAACCAAAAAATTACACTTATTTAAATAGAGCCAATATCAGGTTCTGAAATAGAATTTTATTTTCTTAATGGAGTGAAAAATAAAGTTTTTCCTTTAATAGAATATGTATCCCAAGATAATATAAAAGTATTTTCACTTAGAAAATCTAGCTGTTATTACATATGAATTTTCAAAGCTTGCCAAAGCTTTGGAAAGAATGATGAAAATTACTATTGCACGACCTTCAGATTTTCTTTGTTTCATAAAGGGCTAGGACAGCATTTTTGTCATTTTTCTTTCAACTCTGGTCTTTCATCATAAATATCAAAGCATGCAATTATGCCTTGTTGTATCCTACAATATTCTACCTATTTTTCTATGCACGGCAAAGGTGTTTTCTCTCTTTTTCACCACTTTTATTTTGTTTATGAAACTCTGAAAACAGTCTCATAATTTGTAGAGTAAAATAAATAGAACATTAGATAGGTAAAATATTATTAAAACAATAATAGTATTTTATCAAAGACTACAATAGAAGCTGAGAGGTTGTTTTATGAGGCTGAGTGTCACATACACTGAATTCATACTAAAATGATTTGACCTACAGGTGGGATTTTATGACTAATGTTTATTATGAAGAATAAGTTTGTCTAACCCCATGCAGTCTTGAATTTTCCTACGTTTGCTTTACTTCTCATATTGAATTTGTCTTCTAAATGAGTCTTATTATTCCATCTCAATATATTCCAAATAATTACGTGGATCTATGGTTCCCATGGAGAAGGCAATGGCACCCCACTCCAGTACTCTTGCCTGGAAAACCCCTGGACGGAGGAGCCTGGAAGGCTGCAGTCCATAGGGTCGCTGAGGGTTGGACACGACTGAGTGACTTCGCTTTCACTTTTCACTTTCAGGCATTGGAGAAGGAAATGGCAACCCACTCCAGTGTTCTTGCCTGGAGAATCCCAGGGACAGGGGAGCCTAGTGGGCTGCCGTCTATGGGGTCGCACAGAGTCGGACACGACTGAAGTGACTTAGCAGCATGGTTCTCAACGGTTTATTTATTATACTTGTCTTAAATTAGAACTATCCTAAATAGGTCAATGTGATAAATTGGCAATAACTCTCTATTTACTTCTAGAAACTGCAAATTAAAATAGCATACACGATAGATTAAAGCAACAGGCAAAATAATAGTTTTGCATATAGTGTGTCCTCTAGCCAAGCATTGATAAAATCCTGAAAAGTTACAAGTCAAGTAGGTATATGCATTGGGATTTATTTCTATATGTGCTTCCATTAATATTCAAATTACATTTATTAGAAAGGTAAGTTTCTCTTCATATTATGGAAATCAGACTTAAGTGAAGTCTCTCAGTAGTGTCCCACTCTTTGCAATCCCATGGACGGTAGTCTACCAGGTTTCTCTGTCCATGGGATTTTCCAGGCAAGAGTACTGGAGTAGGTTGCTATTTCCTTCTGCAGAGGATCTTCCTGACTCAGGGATCGAACCCAGGTCTCCTGCATTGCAGGCAGATGCTTTACCCTCTGAGCCACCAGGGAAACCCAAGCATCTGGTTATTCACCTAAAGGAGGAATAATTGATAATTGGGTTCTGGAGCCAGACAGATTTGAGTTGAAATCTCTGTTTCTTTTCATATAAATGTACATCTTTTTGTCAAGTTATTTAACCTCTAAAATGGACACAATAATAGTGATTAACTCATGAAGACATTGGAAGAATTAAATGAGGATATGCAAGTGAAAAATTGGGCCCTGGACCAGGCAAGTAATGCATTCAATTTATTATTACCATCAGCTATTGTGGCTTTGTTGATTTTGTCACTTTGTTATACTAAGTTTGTGCCTATGAGAAAATTTTATATATAATTATGGGTAAGGGGTACCTTTAACAAAGCAGAATGATCATCCCTACTTTACTGGGTTAAAAAGCTGGCTTTAGGAATATGCACTGAGAAGAGAGAACAGGTGGCTGCTTTGATCTAAGGTAGGGTAATCCTACAAACAAGGATCAGGAAGAGAAGTGCAGAAAAATCAAGAAAAATGTACCACAAAAACAAAATAGTTAGAGATTACAGAAAGCAATGAGAAAGCGTGCTGAGCTTGGTTAAAAGTGAACAACATTCAAACATGAAAAAAGGAAACATCAGAGTCATGTTGGAGTTTGAGAACAGCTAGAAGAAAAATGCAGATTTTCTTCCAGTGGCTATGAGCAATTTGTTATTGCTGTTAGAGCATTTAAAATGACATTTTGTATTGCATAAGATGTCCAAAGACAAAATTTGCATGGGAACAAAACTAGGTTTGAAATCTGGGCTTGGATTCAAGTTCAACATCCCTTCCTATTACCAAAACAGTCTGTTTCAACAAATCAATACCCTCTCTGATCTTGTTTCATTGTAAAAACCAATGATGTCCATGGGTGTGGTGAGGACAGCCAGGGTCAAGAAAAAGCACTACAGGGATAGTACATAAAGAGGATCCATGGCAGATTTGCAAGAGTAAAGAACCCAAGACACCAAACATGCCCATCACTGGAGGAACATTAAAAGAGAGAATTTGTTGTGCTGCTGTTTAATCACAGAGATCTGTCCTACTCTTGTGACCACATGGACTGTAGCCTGCCAAGCTCTTCTGTCCATGAGATTTCCCAGGAAAGAATACTGAAGTGTGTTCCCATTTCCTTCTCCAGGGGATCTTCCTGACGTAGGGCTCGAACTCATGTCTCTTGCATTGACAGACAGATTCTTTACTACTGGACCATCTAGGAAGCCCAGAGAATTTTATATCCATGCTATTAAATATTATGTGGCCATTGAAATCAGCTGGTCATAGCTACAGTTCCCAAAATGAAATGTTTACATTGAAAGAAAAGAGCAAGATATAGGATAGCATCTATACAAAGTTCCCATCTTTGTTTATTAATAAAAAGTTATGGAAGGATACATAGCAAAATATTTACAATATCTAAGCCTGGGATTGAAAAATGAAGAAAAAGTGGGAGATATGAAAAAATTTGCACTTTTTTTCCCCTTAACATACTTCTGTATTTTATATTTTCTAACAAAAAGAATTAAGTTTCTGCTAACTTAATAGCTAAGTTAGCTAACAGTTAGTTAGATAACTAGCAGTTTATCTACATCTTCACTGACATAATCTATCTATAGCTATATAGTAGTTGTTTAGTCATGCCTGACTCTTTGCAACCCCATGGATTATAGCCTGCCAAGCTCCTCTGTCCATGGGATTTCCTAGGCAAGAATACTAGAGTAAGTTGCCATTCCCTTCTCCAGGGAGTCTTGCCAACCCAGGGATCAAACCAGTCTCCTGCATTGCAGGCATGCATGCACGTTATGTTTCCTCTCAACACTATGGACTGTAGCCCTCCACACTCCCTTGTCCATTGGATTTTCCAAGCAAGAATACTGGAGTGAGTTGCCATGTTCTCCTCCAGGGGATCTTCCTGACCCATGGATTGAACCTTCTTATGAGGATCTTATGTCTCCTGCTGTTGAATTCCTTACCACTAGAGCCACCTGCTAAGACCCTCCTGCATTACAGGCAGATTCTTTACCATCTGAGCCACCAGGGAAGCCTTGCTATATTATTATCTATAGGATAGTAAGCTTTGAAAAAGCTGGCATTAAGCTTAAATGTCAGAACTTAAAAAGCTGCTAAATATTACTAAATCAATTAACAATTAAATGTAATAAATGATCAATTATATGGCCACAGATGAATATGATTGGCAACGCTCAGCACTGAATAATATTAATCTATTTAGACATCAATCTGCCAATATGCATCAAATTTTAAGAAGATCATACCAATTTATTCAGTAATTTCACTTATAGAACTTTATTCCATGGAAATGAATCATATTGTGGGCTCTACAAATAATTATTGGATGAAACATTTTTTGTAATTTGGAGAAAATCTGCATTTTCTTCTGTAGAAGATTTTGTATACATTATATATATTCAGTACAACTGAATACGTCATAGAAACTAAAAGTAATATGATAATTCTCAATGCCTTAATAAAGAAACATGCCTACGATAATTTTGATATGAAAAAGTCTGACTGCAAATGAAATTTAAGGTATAAGAACTTGTTGATATGTTTTTTGGAGGCAAAGATTCCCACAAAGGATCAAACTTTAATAATGATTATCTCTAGTATATGAGATTCTGGGAATGACAGGAGAGGAGAGAGAGTGGTTTTGAAATAAAGTATATATTATTTTATAATTTCAAAATAATAAAATAAGCCAACTTTGGAGGAACAAAAAATGAAGTAACATGTTTTCTTCGTGGAAACGTATAGAATAGGGAAATTAATCATCTGAGATTAACGTGTCTGTTGTCTAACTAGAGAGTAGATGGTAATGCAGCCGTCGGAATGAGAGACAACAGGCCAAGATTCCAGAAAATGCAAAAGCCAGTCTCAAAACAGTGCAATAAGACTAGGGCTTAGCGATGCAAATATATATGACATGGATATATCTTATACACTTATATATATATTTACACACACATATACGTAAAAACACAGATATATGAGTTTAATTTAATTTCAAAACCAGAGCCCAGTCTTCAAGAGAAATGGCAGGTGGGTCATAAAGCCATCAAACAAAAGCAAAAACTAGGTTCCAGGTAAGTGTAGTATTTCTCCACTAGAGGTAGGGATGTTATAGGGGGACAGGAAATGCCCACAGAAAAGGTCATTGGTGAAGCACACGGCATCTGATTGTCAACAGAGACTCAGGGTTGCCAGTGATGGGGCGGGTGGGGCAGGAATAGCATTAAGGATGTTAAAGCAACTAGGGTACCGTGGATGTTTGCCACACTCAGGAATGTACAGTCTTGGTTTTCTAGGGCCTTATTCATAGGATAGAAGACTTGGGTTTGCAAGTGATGGAGAGCTAGAAATACGACTTTGTTCATAAATCGGGATTCTTGGATAACCATATTTTATTTAGAGTGAGCTAGAGAAAAAAAAATCTATTTTCTGACCAAGGATGACAATAGGAAAATACGGTTATTTTGGCCTGCTCTCTGGATTGGGAAAAAAAGAAGAAAAAGAAACTTGCTCTTCTCTGCCTCTAATCCTCCCACCCTAAAGGACTCCTTGAGAACTTATAACCACAGATCTAACAATGCCTACATGGACTAGGAGACTTCAAGCTGCAAAATTAACTTGTAGTGGATTCTTGGTTTCCCTTAACCTAGAAAGAGGCACATATTCTCTGAAGGAGAATTCCTTCAACCCCAACCTCACAGAATTCCCATAGATTTAGATCAGTCAAATATCAGCTCAGACACCTAATTAAAAGACACCAGGAAATAGTCACCATGATCAAAAGGAAGCAAAACAAAGAACAAAATTAGATGCCAACTAGAACAATAGATCCTAGACTCTTTCTATAGAATGTAAGATGAGTATGTTTAAAATGCTTATAAAATTAAAAATAAAAATGAATGAGTTATTATAGGAGAGTTCTAAAACGGGAAATAATTATTAAAAATACCAAGTAGAATTTCTAACAATCAAAAAAGTACACTTTTGCATATTGTTCATTAGACACAATAGATAAGTTAAACAGTCTATCAGACACACCTAGAGAAAGAATTATGAATTAGAGAATAGATGTGCCTACCTTGGAAGACTCCATTTTGTACCCACTATAAGACTCCATTTTATATCCATTTTAGCTTGATTCTTCATGTGAATCAATCTATTGTGGGGAGGCATCCAATAGTAAGCTTCAGAGTATACACCTACCCTTGAAGAGCATCCAAAACAGATTAAACTTGAATTCTGCGATTCAGAATTTACTACATGCTTTTTTTCTCATAATATATTAGAAAAATTGATAAGGTAGCGGGAACTCAGGTATATATCTCTAAAGATAGTGCACTATTTTTAAAAACAGATATACCATTGGCTAATATTTTTAACTTGTAGCCAGAGTTATTCAAACATGAANTCTGCGATTCAGAATTCACTACATGCTTTTTTTCTCATAATATATTAGAAAAATTGACAAGGTAGCGGGAACTCAGGTATATATCTCTAAAGATAGTGCACTATTTTTAAAAGCAGATATACCATTGGCTAATATTTTTAACTTGTAGCCAGAGTTATTCAAACATGAAAATTGAATTTCATGCAGTGGTTCTATTTATTGAATTCCTAATTATTGTCAAATTTATTCTGACACAGAAATGCAATGTTTTCATGAATGTGAACACTGATGTGACAAGAATGTCTGAAAACAAATATTTTCCTCACAAAATAAATTTTTTCTGTAATCTCTGATAAACAAAGCAAAAAGAGTACTAGAAAAGGAGATGATGTCACTGACCCTTCTTTAAAGGCAGGGTTCTTAGATTCCAGCAGCACTTTATTTTTGACATAAGAAACAACAGGATTGTAAAGTAAAATAAAATAAAATAAAAATAAAACAAGCAAAAAAGAAACAGTATTTCCAAAATGCTTATTTACCTAGCGTTCTAGTCTACTGAAATAAGACATCATTAGATGATTTATTTAAAAATGTTTCATTGTGATATTACTCAGCCATAAGAAGGAGCAAATTCGGGTCAGTGGTAGTGAGGTGGATGAACCTAGAGCCTGTTATACAGAGTGAAATAAATCAGCAAGAGCAAATAAATACTGCATATTAACACATATATATGTGGTATCTCAAAAAAATGGTACTGATGAATCTATCTGCAGGGAAGGAATGGGCATGCCGGCGTAGAGAATGGACTTATGGGCACAGCAGAGAATGAAGAGGATGGGATGAATTAAGACAGTAATATTGACATACATACAGTATCATGTGTAAAATAGCTAGCTAGTGGGAAGCTGTATAACACAGGGAGCCAGCCTGGCTCTCTGTGAAGACCTAGAGGGCTGAGATGGGAGGCAGGAGGGAGGCACAAGAGGGAGGGGAGATGTATATATACATATACATATATATATATATGTATAGTTATATATATATTTGTATATATACATATATAGTATATATATATAGTTATAAATGATTAACAATGTTGTACAGCAGAAATCAATATAACGTTGTAAAGCAATTATCCTCCAATTACAAGTAAATTTTAAAAGTTGAAAAAAACGCTCCATTGTGTATAGAAAATATAACAGTTCACTGTATTATGGATAAAAGAGAAAACTAAAACACTCTGGGTAAGTTTTTAACAGACATACTTTGTTTTAAACATAGACTAGTAACTCACATAGAAAATAATCACAAAATATAATGTAAAAGCATGATAATAAATACATGAATCACAGAATTCTATATCAGAAATCAGACTGACATTTAAAGTAACTCTTCAAAAGAAATTTTAAAAATTTTAAAATAGGGGTAGAACTTTTAATTGATAATAAAATTGATTACCATTTAAGCTTTTATAAATGAAAATGTTTTCTTAGTTTCTTTTTCTGATGATTTGTTGTTAATGTTTAGAAATACAACTGATTTTTATACATTGGTTTTTGCATCCTGGAACTTTACTGAATTCATTTGTTAGTTCTAACAGTATTTTGGTGGAGTCTTATGGTTTTCTACACATGATATCATGTCACTGCAAACAGAAAATTTTACTTCTTCCCATCCAATTCCAATGTCTTTTTTCTTTATCTTGCTTAATTGATCCATCTAGGACTCTCAGTACTACAGTGAAGGAAAGTAGAAAGAATGGGCATGCTTGTGTGCTAAGTCACTTCAGTTGTGTCAGTCTCTTGGCAACCGTATGGACTCTAGCCTGCCAGCCTCCTCTGTTCATGGGACTCTCCAGGCAAAGATACTGGAGTGGGTTGCCATTTTCTCCTCCAAGGGATCTTCCAAACCCAGGGATCAAACCCGTGTTCTCTTGTGTCTCCTGCTAGTGGGTTCTTTACCACTAGTGCTACCTGGGAAGCCCAAAGAATGGACATATTTGTCTTATACTTGATCTTAGCATAACTTAGCTATAGGCTTGTCACATATGACCTTTATTAAGTAGAGGTACCTTCCTTCTTAAAGGATGTTGTTTATAGTTTTTATCATAAAACTGTGTTAAATTTCATAACGTTTTTTCCTACTTCTGTTGAGCTGATTGGGCTTCCCAGGTGGTGCTAGTGGTAAAGAATCCACCTGCAAATGCAGAAGACGTAAGAGAGGCGGGTTCAATACGTGGGTCGGAAAGATCCCCTGGAGGAGGGCATGGCAACCCACTCCAGCATTCTTGCCTGGAGAATGCCATGGACAGAGGAATCTGGAGTGCTGCAGTTCATAGGGTTGCAAAGAGCTGGACACGACTTGGGGAATGAATGACGATGATTGAGTTGATCATATGATTTTATCCTTTATTTTATTAATGTGGCATATCCTATTTACTTTTTTGCCTGTGGTGAACCATCCTTGAATCCCCGAAATAAATCCATCATGATCCTTTTAATATACTATTGAATTTGGTTTGCTAATATTTTATTTAGGATTCAAACCTTATGCTATAAGTAGTTCAGTTTATGGTACAGTAAGTCCCTCCACATTAATGAATTCTCTTCTAAGAGTCCATTCATAATCCAATTTGTTCCTAAGTCCAACAAAATTAACCTAAGTACCCAACTAACACAGTCAGCTATAGGGCACCACACTGTAATAGGTTTATAGTACTTTTCACACAAATAATACATAACAAAATAAACACCAAAAATAAAGAAAATATTTTAAATCTTACTGCATAGCACCTTGTACTACTACCTTGTAGTACAGTAAAAGAGCTGGCATACAAGTGGATGTTCCCATTTTGAAAGTTTCCAACTTGAAGATTTTTATGCAGGGGATTTATTGTCTATCAATTATATTTCAATAAAGAGAAAAAAAAAGATCTACTTTCTTACTACTTTCAGCTTTTTCTCAATTTAAGATAGTCAAAATCGGACTTCCTTAGTGATCTCGTGGTTAAGAATCACCTGCAAACACAGAGGATGTGGGTTTGATCCCTGATCTGGGAAGATGCCACATGCCGGGGTCAACTAAGCCCGTGCACCACAACTATTGAGCTCACACCTCAGTGCCCTTGAGCTGCAACTGCTGAAGCCCGTGTGCCCTGGAACCAGACTCCACAAGAGACAGCACTGTAATGAGAAGCCTGCACACTGCCTTAGAGAGTAGCCACTACTCACCACAACTAGACAAGGCCCACATGCGAAACCAAGACCTGGCCCAGTCAGAAATAAATAAAAATTTCAAAATAAAATAGTCAAAACGAGAATGCCTGCTTCACCGTTTTGCCACGAAGGTTAGAGAAAAGAATGGGTGAAATGTGTCTGGCACTTGTTGTGCCAGAAATAAATACCTGCTTGATTTCTAAAGTATGTTGAAGTCTTTTATTACTTTGATTTTTCTGCTTATATGACTACCATTCATTATCCCAACATTTAAAAATGTATTATAGTTTTATAAATTCTTAGGTCTTAGATCTGTTTCTCTACAGTTGATTTCAAAAATGTATTTCCTATTCTTGCTTGCTGAGTTTGTCATCACTGTCACAAAAAAAGATAAATTTGACATTTCACTGATGAATGTTTTCACTGAGATTGTGTTAAACTTCAAATTATTTTGAAGAAAAAAATATTGTCATTATAACTCTTCTGGCATTAGAATTGTAATTACTTTAAGCTGAAAAAAAAAAGTTTAACTTTAATTAAATCCTAGGACAATTATTTGTTGATATGATGCCAAACAGCTGGTTTAGAGTAATTTTTGACATTTAAATCTGGTACTGGAAATTACTATACTTGTTGGGATTTAATATACTGATGAAAATATATGCACTAAAATCACCTGTTTTGAATTTAAAATTGTTTCCACTATTGTTCACCATTTTATCCATCCTTCCATTTTAGCCTGCTTTTCATTTCTATGGAAAAATTACAAGCATCCTTGAATTTAGTTATCAGAAAATCATTTTCTGCCCTAGATTCTTACCAAAGTCAGACAATAGACCAAGCATAAATCATGGAAAATTTCTCTTCAAAAACAATATATTCTGCTCCTCTTGTTCATAGTCCATAACTAAGAATCAACAGATCAAAAGGAGTACTTAATAAAGCTAACCAATATCTCACTAAAAATTACAGTAAAAATGGGATTTGTTCCTGTAACAAAATGATTAGAATATGTGGACTCAGCTTATCATGGAAACTGCTGTGGCTCTGACTGAAGTCAAGAGGCTGATAGATGAGCTTTGCCTATTTGGGTCTTAAGGGCCTTGAAGTCACTTAGATGGATGACTGCTTAATAAGAACAACATAACATTTTTGTACAAGACAAGAAATCTAGCTTGGCACCAATAGACTGTGATGTTTGCTAAACTCAATATTCAGATCATGACTATTTAATTTATGTGTCAATGACTTTCTCCTGATTTGCATTCCACCTGTTTGGCTTCTCTATGCAGACAGTACAGCATAGTAGTTTTGTATTCAAGGTGATGGAGAAGGAGTGTTCTGAGCATTTAAGAAACATTATTTTTTTCTCATCCTATTTATATTTCATTGAGACATTTATATTTTAATTGATGTGGCTAGAAATTAGATATGGTGATATATGAAATGAAACCCATAAATATTCCAATAACTTGGCAATCTGGAGATGGTTTAAATTAAGATGTGGGATTCTAATTTTAAAACAGCACATCAGACAAAAGAGGGTAAGAAAGAGAAATTATTGCAAAATAGACCTAATATAAGAGAAAAATAAACTTTAAATTTTTGTGTAATAGAACCACATTTGTAACTAAACAGATTACAAGGACATATTCATATAGGGTTTTGGGAATAATGTGCTCCTTTTAAGTTATAGAACTATGTTAAATCATGCATTTATTTATATCAAATAATGTTTGGCAATGACCTGGATATATAAGGCCTGTTTGATTTTAATGGTTTATGTTTATGATAAATTATCGTTAACTTGTTTTTTTACTGATTCCATAGGTATGTTTATACCTTTGTAAAAACTTATAACTAACATACAAAATGGTAGTTAGGACAATAAATTCTGATAGATGCAATCTATTAGTTTACTCAGGCTACCAAAACAAAATACCCTAGACTGGCTGCCTTGAACAATAGAAACTTATTTCTCACAGTTGTGGAGACTGAGAAGTTCAAGATCAAGTTGTGGAAAGTTAGGTTTTATTCTGAGGTGTCTTCCTTGGCTCATAAACTGCCACCATGTCTTTGTATGCTGAAATGACCTCTTCTGTACACATGCAAAGAGAGAGACCTCTCGACTATCTCCTAAGAATGCCAGTCCATCAGACTGGGGCCTCAATCACATTACTTCATTTAACCCTAGTTACCTCTCAAGAGTCTAATAGCATCACATTGCAGACTAGGGTTTCAAAATATTAATTTGGAGGAATACAAACATTCAGTCTATCACATGTAAGACGAGATTCATTGACTAAACCTTTCCAATACACAAGTTTTTAGTAAGTAGTGTACCATTTGTATCAATCATTTGTTATATAAAGTTTCTGTTAGTAATATGAAGGTGGATTTTATGTAATTCTTGCTTTGTTGACAGTTTAGTAGAGTAGGCAAATCTATGTACCGATTTTTGAATGAGTTGAACTAAATTCTATAACAGGAACCCAAACTAAAAGTTTCCACTGCACAGAAGAGGGAAAGACCAGATTTTCCTGAAACAGTCAGGAAAGGCTTACTAGTCATGATGTCACCATTGCTTGCTCCTAAAGATTGAGTGGAAAGGATATAGAACCTGTCCCTAAGAGGATAGACTTAGGCAGTTGAGATTACATCCAGTTTAAAAAACACAAAATACACTGCATATTCATTCCATTTTCAATATGCCTCAGTATTTTTGCAATTCTACAAACCAATCAGCGTGCATACTAGTGACATACATACTAGTGTATAGTTATGGGTATAACTATAAGGTAGGTTGTAGTAGCTTTTGAAAAAGCATTTTATTATTATTTGTGCTTTTATTCTCTTCTCAGTACATATTTGATGAAATTTTTCTATTTTTCTTGCTGAAATGTTAATATATTGATTAATTATTGATAATTAGATAAGGCTGTATGAAGGTGATGTCATATACAATTATGTTTTTACCCTACACATATTGCACATGAGTGGCCTTGAAAAATACTATTGAGAAGACATTAAGCAGAGACCATGAACCTATTGCTATAAATCTAAAACTGTAAATTTAGTGCTATCTTGGTTTAAGAAAGCAATCTCTTTTAAAAATCCCATTTATCTCCTCAGTTAATATATCTTTTACGGATGAAAATTTAGGGAAAATGAGTCATGCCTCTTGACTAACTCCTGTGCATTTGAATTTTCCCCTCTTTGCAAAATAAATACATCATCATTACAAAACTATTTTTAGAAAATAAAGCCAAGCAAAAAGAGGAAAACTTATATTCCACTAATTCTACTCAGAGTTGTCACTAAGTGTTTCCCCAGTCACTTTCTGTGAATGTGTATGTTTAACACGTATGTGAGTGAGTGAGTGAGTGAGTGAGTGAAGTTGCTCAGTCATGTCCAACTCTTTGTGACCCCATGGACTGTAGCCCACCAGGCTCCTCCCCCATGGGATTCTCCAAGCAAGAGTNGTGCTCTCAAGAATAACACTGAGTGAGGCCAGGAGGATCCGGTAGCTGTCTCTTATACACATCTAGATGTGTATAAGAGACAGTTGTGACCCCATGGACTGTAGCCCACCAGGCTCCTCCCCCATGGGATTCTCCAAGCAAGAGTACTGGAGTGGGCTGCCATTTCTTTCTCCAGGGGATCTTCCCAACTCAGGGATCGAACCCAGGTCTCCTGCATTCCAGGCAGACGCTTTAACCTCTAGTCTTTTTTTTTTTTTAGCACAGATTTTATTACCAGATTTTCTAACACAGTTTATTACCAGATCTTAATATATATGAGCACTTTTTCTTGTCAATATTCTTCTACGTAGGCACTCATTCCCCTGTGTCCATGTACCTTAATTTATTTAATAAACTGCATGACTTGGACATTTATTTCTATTTTTATCTATTATAAAAGTACTATAATGAACATTTCTGTAATTAAATCTTTCACAGATTATTGTTTAACTTTTCAAAATTTCTATAAGTGAAATTGCTGGGCATTTCACTATCACATTTGCACGTCCACTAAGCTCATTTTAGAAACTTTGATACAGCTCACAGTCAGCCTTTAAAAAGATTGTGTTCATGCACACTATAAACACAGCTTATGAGTGCTTATTTCTCTGAGTCTTCACTGGGTTACAACATGTGCACTCCAGGTGACGTTTGTCTGTTGAAAGAACGAGATGCCAGCCTTAAAGCAAATCCGATAAGTCAAGTCTTTGTTGAACTCAATTTAGTGTAGTTTGCTCTCTCCTTGAATCTATCTCTTTTCCAACACCAAATCATACAGCCAGTTTATAAAATTAAGGGAGCACATCAAATTTATTAGTAATTTAAGTAAACAGAGGTAAGTGATATGACTGTGAAGAGATATTTGCAAATGTATAACTCTTAAGCATGAATTCTTATGAACCATGGCTAATAACTTGCCATTTTATCATTAAATACTAATTTTTTCTTAATCAAAAGAGTTGCCCTTCTGCTGCTGCAAAGTAACTCATTTGTGTTTGACACTTTGTGACCCTGTCGACTGTAGCCTGCCAGACTCCTCTGTTCATGGAATTTTTCAGGCAAGAATACTGGAGTGGGCTGCCATTTCCATCTCCAGGGGATCTTCCCCAATCCAGGAATTAAACTCAAGTCTCCTTCATTGCAGGCAGATTTTTTACCCACTGAGTCAACAGGGAAGATTGCACTTCTACTATAATCTTAATCCTGGCAGAACAAATTTATCTTGCATGTCTGGAAGATAAATAACAACTGTAATTCACTTCCAGTATTCCACCTTTGATAACAAACCAAGTATTTGGTGNATAGGGAAGATTGCACTTCTACTATAATCTTAATCCTGGCAGAACAAATTTATCTTGCATGTCTGGAAGATAAATAACAACTGTGATTCACTTCCAGTATTCCACCTTTGATAACAAACAAAGTATTTGGTGGTCTTATCATTAAACCCTATTCTGAGCCTTCCCTTTCATACCATGAGTTCAAATTACTATGCCAGTAGAAATTAATAAATGAATCATGATAGTGGTAAACTGAAAAATGTCCAGCTGCCTCCTATATAAAAGTCTGAACTTAACCACCTGCTAATTTAACCAGCCTTTAAATTTTAAAACCTCTGGAGAAAATATCTTGTATCCTATAGAAAGGATAACAATATCTGCAGTGTTTGAATCTTTGTGATGATTCTTCTATGATTGGTTTAATATGATTTGAGGTGGTCAATTAAATAAGCCCTTCTATTGTTCTGGCTGAATAATTATTTGATTTTCCAAGCCTTCTAATCCATTATTTTAATTATCATTAAATTCATAAAAAAAAAGAGAAAACCTAAATAGACTTTAAAAGATCTTAAAAAGCCTGAAATAAATACCACAAACACAATTATCAGAAGGAAAGACAATAATAGCTCTCATTTGGGTAATAAAGTAGAACTGCTTTCATAGAAAATAATTAGAGCAATAAACCCACACTTTAGATCTATTTGGAAGTGTTTGAATGCCAGTTAGATTACTGCTGCATTTAGGAAGATACTTGGGGATATATTTGATAAGAAAGACATTTATTGATTTATTCAGTCCATTCTACAGAGTTCGTGTAGAAGCAGGAATCTAGGGTGGATTAGAAAGCACCAAAAAGTTCTCACAGACAAAAGGGAAAAAACAAAAGCAAAAACAAAAATGAAATGTCCATCTGAATTTTGAGAAAGGTATTAAGAAGAAATTTCTTAATCCGAAAAAGTTATTCCAATGTTGGAGGAACATGAGGCACCACACCAGAATGGTGAAGCGGTTTCTTTACATATTAAAACTATATTTACTATAGCTATTTTTTATCCAGGGGAAAGCATCAGGATATGGAGATTTTGTGGAAAGAGCAAATGCAACAATAAAGCAGTTATAGGCAAATAATAATAATGTTTGATTTAGGTCATACCGGAATGATTTAGTGGTTTCCCTACTTTCTTCAATTTAAGTCTGAATTTGGCAATAAGGAGTTCATGATCTGAGCCACAGTCAGCTCCCCATATTGATTTTGCTGACTGTATAGAGCTTCTCCATCTTTGGCTGCAAAGAATATACTCAATCTGATTTCAGTGCTGACCATCTGGTGATNAGTCTGAATTTGGCAATAAGGAGTTCATGATCTGAGCCACAGTCAGCTCCCCATATTGTTTTTGCTGACTGTATAGAGCTTCTCCATCTTTGGCTGCAAAGAATATACTCAATCTGATTTCAGTGCTGACCATCTGGTGATATCCATGTATAGAGTCTTACCTTGTGTTGTTGAAAGAGGGTGTTTGTTATGACCAGTGCATTCTCTTGGTAAAACTATTAGCCTTTGCCCTGCTTCATTCTGTGCTCCAAGGCCAAATTTGCCTGTTTCTCCAGATGTTTCTTGACTTCCTACTTTTGCATTCCAGTNGTAGAAATTAATAAATGAATCATGATAGTGGTAAACTGAAAAATGTCCAGCTGCCTCCTATATAAAAGTCTGAACTTAACCACCTGCTAATTTAACCAGCCTTTAAATTTTAAAACCTCTGGAGAAAATATCTTGTATCCTATAGAAAGGATAACAATATCTGCAGTGTTTGAATCTTTGTGATGATTCTTCTATGATTGGTTTAATATGATTTGAGGTGGTCAATTAAATAAGCCCTTCTATTGTTCTGGCTGAATAATTATTTGATTTTCCAAGCCTTCTAATCCATTATTTTAATTATCATTAAATTCATAAAAAAAAAGAGAAAACCTAAATAGACTTTAAAAGATCTTAAAAAGCCTGAAATAAATACCACAAACACAATTATCAGAAGGAAAGACAATAATAGCTCTCATTTGGGTAATAAAGTAGAACTGCTTTCATAGAAAATAATTAGAGCAATAAACCCACACTTTAGATCTATTTGGAAGTGTTTGAATGCCAGTTAGATTACTGCTGCATTTAGGAAGATACTTGGAGATATATTTGATAAGAAAGACATTTATTGATTTATTCAGTCCATTCTACAGAGTTCATGTAGAAGCAGGAATCTAGGGTGAATTAGAAAGCACCAAAAAGTTCTCACAGACAAAAGGGAAAAAACAAAAGCAAAAACAAAAATGAAATGTCCATCTGAATTTTGAGAAAGGTATTAAGAAGAAATTTCTTAATCCGAAAAAGTTATTCCAATGTTGGAGGAACATGAGGCACCACACCAGAATGGTGAAGCGGTTTCTTTACATATTAAAACTATATTTACTATAGCTATTTTTTATCCAGGGGAAAGCATCAGGATATGGAGATTTTGTGGAAAGAGCAAATGCAACAATAAAGCAGTTATAGGCAAATAATAATAATGTTTGATTTAGGTCATACCGGAATGATTTAGTGGTTTCCCTACTTTCTTCAATTTAAGTCTGAATTTGGCAATAAGGAGTTCATGATCTGAGCCACAGTCAGCTCCCCATATTGATTTTGCTGACTGTATAGAGCTTCTCCATCTTTGGCTGCAAAGAATATACTCAATCTGATTTCAGTGCTGACCATCTGGTGATATCCATGTATAGAGTCTTACCTTGTGTTGTTGAAAGAGGGTGTTTGTTATGACCAGTGCATTCTCTTGGTTAAACTATTAGCCTTTGCCCTGCTTCATTCTGTGCTCCAAGGCCAAATTTGCCTGTTTCTCCAGATGTTTCTTGACTTCCTACTTTTGCATTCCAGTACCTTATAATGAAAAGGACATCTTTTTTGGGTGTTAGTTTGAAAAGGTCTGGGAGGTCTTCATAGACCCATTCAACTTCAGCTTCTTCAGCATTACTGTTCGGGGCAGAGACTTGTATTACCATGATATTGAAAGGTTTGCCTTGGATGAACAGAGATCATTCTGTTGTTTCTGAGATTGCATCAGAGTATTGTATTTCAGGCTGTTTTGTTGACTACGAGGGCTACTCCATTTCTTCTAAGGGATTCTTGCTCACAGTAGTAGATATAATGGTCATCTGAGTTAAATTCACCCATTTTAGTTTGCTGATTCCTAGAATGTCAATGTTAACTCTTGCCATCTCCTGTTTGACCACTTCCAATTTGCCTTGATTCATGGACCTAACATTCAAAGTTCCTATGCAATATTGCTCTTTACAGCATTGGACTTTGCTTCTATCACCAGTCACATGCACAACTGGGTGCTGTTTTTGCTATGGCTCCGTCCCTTCATTCTTTCTGGAGTTATTTCTCCACTGATCTCCAGTAGCATATTGGGCACCTACCAACCTGGGGAGTTCATCTTTCAGTGTCCTACCTTTTGGCCTTTTTATACTGTTCATGGGGTTCTCAAGATAAGAATACTAAAGTGGCTTGCCGTTCCCTTCTCCAGTGGACCACAGTTTGTCAGAGCTCTCCACCATGACCCGTCTGTCTTGGGTGGCCCTACACAGCAAGGCCCATAGTTTCATTGAGTTAGACAAGGCTGTGGTCCATGTGATCAGATTGGTTAGTTTTCTGTCTTTGTGGCTTTCTGTGATTGCGGTTTCTGTTGGATTATCAAAAAAGCAAGAGAGTTCCAGAAAAACATCTATTTCTGCTTGATTGACTATGCCGAAGCCTTTGACTGTGTGGATCACCACAAACTGTGGAAAATTCTGAAAGAGATGGGAATACCAGACCACCTGGTCTGTCTCCTGAAAAATCTGTATGCAGGTCAGGAAGCAACATTTAGAACTGGACATGGAACAACACACTGGTTCCAAATAGGGAAAGGAGTACATCATGGCTGTATATTGTCACCCTGCTTATTTAACTTGTATGCAGAGTACATCATGAGAAATGCTGGGCTGGATGAAGCACAGCTGGAATCAAGATTGCCAGGAGAAATATCAATAACCTCAGATATGCAGATGTCACCACCTTTATGGCAGAAAGTGAAGAAGAACTAAAGAGCCAATTGATGAAAGTGAAAGAGGAGAATGAAAAAGTTGGCTTACAGCTCAACATTCAGAAAAGGAAGATCATGGCAACCAGTCTTATCACTTCATGCAAATAGATGGGTAAGCAATGGAAACAGTGACAGACTTTATTCGGGGGAGCTCCAAAATCACTGCAGATGATGACTGCAGCCATGAAATTAAAAGACACTTACTCTTTGAAAGAAAAGTTATGATCAACATAGACAGCATTTAAAAAGCAGAGACATTACTTTGCCAAAAAAGATATGTCTAGTCAAGGCTATGGTTTTTCCAGTTGTCATGTATAGATGTAAGAGTTGGACTATAAAGAAAGCTGAGCACCAAAGAATTGCTCCTTTTGAACTTTGATATTGGAGACGACTCTGAGAGTCCCTTGGACTGCGAGGAGATCCATCCAGTCCATCGTAAAGGAAATCAGTCCTGAATATTCATGGGAAAGACTGATGCTGAAGCTGAAACTCCAATACTTTGACCACCTGATGTGAAGAACTGATTCATTTGAAAAGACTCTGATGCTGGGAAAGATTGAAGGCAGGAGGTGAAAGGGACGACAGAGGATGAGATGGTTGGATGGCATCACCAACTCAATGGACATGAGTTTGAGTAAACTCCAGGAGTTGGTGAAGGACAGGGAGACCTGGCATGATGCAGTCCATGTGGACGCAAAGAGTTGGACACGACTGAGTGACTGAACTGATGTAACTGATTAACGACATTAGTACTTTCTAACGTGTTGCCAACATTCACTTCCATTTTCTCAATTATTGGCTCACATCAGTCCCTTATTTAATTTTTTAATTTATTCTCATTTTTTTCATTTTAAAGATACTATGATGAACATTACTTCAGCTAAACCTCTAGGCTTTTAAGTATTTCTTTTATTTATGCAAATCTCTTAGAATGGTTGGGGTGACATTATTGCATCAATTAAGGCATAAATTAGACAGGTGAGCTTATAAGAAGAAACAAACCTCAGTTTTACTTTGAGTATGTCATAGAGTCAAGAGAGTGCCTTGATAGGGTCCCTACTATTAGAACTACCTGAAATAGACTGGTGCATAATCACATGAAAAAAATAATGGTAGGTCAGTTTCTCCACCAAACAGACGCTGAGCTGAAGACCCACTTGCAGGAGGTTTATTAGGCAGTGCTCTCAAGAATAACACTGAGTGAGGCCAGGAGGATCCGGTAGGGAGAGAAGGTGAATTTCCATGCAACTGCACAAAGGCTTAGCTTATCTCACAGGAAGCCCTGGATTTGGTAATACCCTTCAGAGTTGTCCCAGATTAAAATAAGAAAGCTGATCCTTTGTAGTCCTGCACTGACCAGTTATGGGAATGGAACATAAACTACCTAAAGTCACTCCTTTCAGCCTGAGGGCAACAACCAGAACTCCATGCAGCTGAGCACCTCTGTCCTTAAGGAGAAGTACTGGATGGTGTCTCCACAAACTTCATAAACACCAACCCTCAACCGTCTTTCAGCCAATATACCTCCGAAATCTGATATTTAGTGTTCAAGTATGATTTTTGTGTGGGATACATTTTTCATTCAATACTTCTAAATGATAATTGCTTATTATATTCCTCTCTTCCAATGATCTTCTTTCATCTTATTGACCAACTTCTGCCTTCTGAGCTCTATGTTGCTGTTAACAGTATCTAAAGAGCCTCTGTTTCTAAATTCAGAATTCTTCAATGAAAAATGTTAAATAAAGTAACTCTCAAGCATTGTTAATACCCAAGGGCTTCGCTTTTCATTTTTTCTTTTAAAAATTAATTCACTTATTTTAATTGGAGGCTAATTTCAGCCATACATTGATGTGAATTAGCCATGGGTATACATATGTCCCCCGTCCTGAAACCCCCTTCTACCTCCCTCCCCATCCCATCCCTCTGGGTTGTCCCAGTGCACTGGCTTTGAGCGCCCTGTTTCATGCATTGAACTTGGCTAGTGATCTATTTCACATATGGTAATATACATGTTTCAATGCTATTCTCTCAAATCATCCCACCCTCACCTTCTCTCATAAAGTCCAAAAGTCTGTTCTTTATATCTGTGTCTGTTTTGCTGTCTTTCCTATAGGGTCGTCACTATCATCTTTCTAAATTCCATATATATGTGTTAATATACTGTATTAGTGTTTTTCTTTCTGACTCACTTCACTCTGCATAATAGGCTCCAGTTTCNGGGCTGGATGAAGCACAGCTGGAATCAAGATTGCCAGGAGAAATATCAATAACCTCAGATATGCAGATGTCACCACCTTTATGGCAGAAAGTGAAGAAGAACTAAAGAGCCAATTGATGAAAGTGAAAGAGGAGAATGAAAAAGTTGGCTTACAGCTCAACATTCAGAAAAGGAAGATCATGGCAACCAGTCTTATCACTTCATGCAAATAGATGGGTAAGCAATGGAAACAGTGACAGACTTTATTTGGGGGAGCTCCAAAATCACTGCAGATGATGACTGCAGCCATGAAATTAAAAGACACTTACTCTTTGAAAGAAAAGTTAAGATCAACATAGACAGCATTTAAAAAGCAGAGACATTACTTTGCCAAAAAAGATATGTCTAGTCAAGGCTATGGTTTTTCCAGTTGTCATGTATAGATGTAAGAGTTGGACTATAAAGAAAGCTGAGCACCAAAGAATTGCTCCTTTTGAACTTTGATATTGGAGACGACTCTGAGAGTCCCTTGGACTGCGAGGAGATCCATCCAGTCCATCGTAAAGGAAATCAGTCCTGAATATTCATGGGAAAGACTGATGCTGAAGCTGAAACTCCAATACTTTGACCACCTGATGTGAAGAACTGATTCATTTGAAAAGACTCTGATGCTGGGAAAGATTGAAGGCAGGAGGTGAAAGGGACGACAGAGGATGAGATGGTTGGATGGCATCACCAACTCAATGGACATGAGTTTGAGTAAACTCCAGGAGTTGGTGAAGGACAGGGAGACCTGGCATGATGCAGTCCATGTGGACGCAAAGAGTTGGACACGACTGAGTGACTGAACTGATGTAACTGATTAACGACATTAGTACTTTCTAACGTGTTGCCAACATTCACTTCCATTTTATCAATTATTGGCTCACATCAGTCCCTTATTTAATTTTTTAATTTATTCTCATTTTTTTCATTTTAAAGATACTATGATGAACATTACTTCAGCTAAACCTCTAGGCTTTTAAGTATTTCTTTTATTTATGCAAATCTCTTAGAATGGTTGGGGTGACATTATTGCATCAATTAAGGCATAAATTAGACAGGTGAGCTTATAAGAAGAAACAAACCTCAGTTTTACTCTGAGTATGTCATAGAGTCAAGAGAGTGCCTTGATAGGGTCCCTACTATTAGAACTACCTGAAATAGACTGATGCATAATCACATGAAAAAAATAATGGTAGGTCAGTTTCTCCACCAAACAGATGTCGAGCTGAAGACCCACTTGCAGGAGATGCTCTCAAGAATAACACTGAGTGAGGCCAGGAGGATCCGGTAGGGAGAGAAGGTGAATTTCCATGCAACTGCACAAAGGCTTAGCTTATCTCACAGGAAGCCCTGGATTTGGTAATACCCTTCAGAGTTGTCCCAGATTAAAATAAGAAAGCTGATCCTTTGTAGTCCTGCACTGACCAGTTATGGGAATGGAACATAAACTACCTAAAGTCACTCCTTTCAGCCTGAGGGCAACAACCAGAACTCCATGCAGCTGAGCACCTCTGTCCTTAAGGAGAAGTACTGGATGGTGTCTCCACAAACTTCATAAACACCAACCCTCAACCGTCTTTCAGCCAATATACCTCCGAAATCTGGTATTTAGTGTTCAGGTATGATTTTTGTGTGGGATACATTTTTCATTCAATACTTCTAAATGATAATTGCTTATTATATTCCTCTCTTCCAACGATCTTCTTTCATCTTATTGACCAACTTCTGCCTTCCGAGCTCTATGTTGCTGTTAACAGTATCTAAAGAGCCTCTGTTTCTAAATTCAGAATTCTTCAATGAAAAATGTTAAATAAAGTAACTCTCAAGCATTGTTAATACCCAAGGGCTTCGCTTTTCATTTTTTCTTTTAAAAATTAATTCACTTATTTTAATTGGAGGCTAATTTCAGCCATACATTGATGTGAATTAGCCATGGGTATACATATGTCCCCCGTCCTGAAACCCCCTTCCACCTCCCTCCCCATCCCATCCCTCTGGGTTGTCCCAGTGCACTGGCTTTGAGCGCCCTGTTTCATGCATTGAACTTGGCTAGTGATCTATTTCACATATGGTAATATACATGTTTCAATGCTATTCTCTCAAATCATCCCACCCTCACCTTCTCTCATGAAGTCCAAAAGTCTGTTCTTTATATCTGTGTCTGTTTTGCTGTCTTTCCTATAGGGTCGTCACTATCATCTTTCTAAATTCCATATATATGTGTTAATATACTGTATTAGTGTTTTTCTTTCTGACTCACTTCACTCTGCATAATAGGCTCCAGTTTCATCCTCCTCATTAGAACTGATTCAAATGTGTTCTTTGTAATAACTGAATAATGTTCCATTGTGTATATGTACCACAGCTTTCTTATCCATTCATCTCCCAATGGACATCTAGGTGGTTCCGTGTCCTAGCTATTATAAACAGTTCTGTGATGAACATTGGGATATACGTGTCTGTTGCAGTTTTGGTCTCCTCAGTATGTATACCCAGCAGTGGGACTGCTGGATTGTATGGCTGTTCTATTTCCAGTTTTTTAAATATTCTCCACACTGTTTGCCATAGTGGCTCTACTAGTTTGCATTCCCACTAACAGTGTAAGAGGGTTCTCTATTCTCCACACCCTCTCCAGCATTTATTGTTTGCAGACTTTTTGATAGCAACCATTCTGACAGGCATGAGATGGTACCTCATTGTGGTTTTAATTTTCATTTCTCTGATAATGAGTGATGTTGAGCATTTTTTCATGTGTTTGTTAGCCATCTTGATGTCTTCTTTGGAGAAATGTCTGTTTAGTTCTTTGGCTCATTTTTTGATTGGGCCGTTTATTTTTCTGGAATTGAGCTGCAAGAGCTTCTTGTATATTTTTGAGATAAATTATTTGTCAGATAAAATTATTTGAGATAATTTATAATTTATCTCAGATAAATTATTTGAGATAAATTAGTTGCTTCATTTGCTATTATTTTCTCCCATTCTGAAGGTTGTATTTTCACCTTGCTTACAGTTTCCTTCATTATGCAAAAGCTTTTAAGTTTAATTAGGTCCCATTTGTTTATTTTTGCTTTTATTTCCATTATGCTGGGAGGTGGGTCATAGAGGATCTTGCTGTGATTTATGTCAGAGAGTGTTTTGCCTATGTTTTCCTCTAGGAGTTTTATAGTTTCTGGTCTTATATTTAGATCGTTAATCCATTTTGACTTTATTTTTGTGTATAGTGTTATAAAGTGTTCTAGTTTCATTCTTTTATGAGTGATTGATCAGTTTTCCCAGCACCAATTGTTAAAGAGATTGTCTTTTCTTCATTGTATATTTTTGCCTCCTTTGTCAAAGATAAAGTGTCCATATATGTGTGGTTTTATCTCTGGGTTTTCTATTCTGTTCAATTCATCTGTACTTCTGTCTTTGTGCCAGTACCATACAGTCTTGATGACTGCGGCTTTGTGATATAGCCTGAAGTCAGGCAGGTTGATTCCTCCAGTTTCATTCTTTCTCAAGATTGCTTTGGCTGTTTGAGGGTGTTTGTTTGTTTTTGTTTTGTTTTTGTATTTCTATACAAATTGTGAAATTATTTGTTCTAGTTCTCTGAAAAATACTATTGGTATCTTGATAGGCATTGCATTGAATCCACAGATTGCTTTGGCTAGAATACTCATTTTCACTATATTGAGTCTTTGAATCCATGAACATGGTATATTTCTCCATCTATTTGTGTCATCTTTGATTTCTTTTATCAGTGTTTTACAGTTTTCTATTTATAGGTCATTTGTTTAAGTAGAGTCATTCCTAAGTATTTTATTATTTTTATCACAATGGTGAATGGTATTATTTCCTTAATTTCTCTTTCTGTTTTCTCATTGCTAGTGTATAGGAATGTAAAGGATTTATGTGTATTAGATTTATATCCTGAAAATTTACTATGTTCACTGATCAGCTCTAGTAATTTTCTGGTGCTGTCTTTAGGGTTTTCTATATAGAGAATCATGTCATCTGCAAACAGTGAGAGTTTTACTTCTTTTCCAATCTGGATTCCTTTTATTTCTTTTTCTTCTCTGATTGCTGTGGCTAAAACTTCCAAAACTATGCTGAATAGCAGTGGTGAGAGTGGGCACCCTGATCTTGTTCCTGATTTTAGAGGAAATGCTTTCAGTTTTTCACCATTGAGGATAATGTTTGCTGTAGGTTTATTATATATGGCTTTTATTATGTTGAGGTATGTTCCTTCTATGCCTGCTTTCTGGAGAGTTTTTATCATAAATAGGTGTTGAATTTTGTCAAAGGCTTTCTCTGAATCTATTGAGATAATCATATGGCTTTTATCTTTCAGTTTGTTAATGTGGTATATCACATTGATTGATTTGTGAATATTGAAGAATCCTTGCATCTCTGGGATAAAACTCACTTGGTCATGATGTATGATCTTTTTAATATGTTGTTGGATTCTGTTTGCTAGAATTTTGTTGAGGATTTTTGCATCTATGTTTATCAGTGATATTGGCCTATAGTTTTCTTTTATTACAGCATCTTTGTCTGGTTTTGATATTAAGGTGATGGTGGCCTCATAGAATGAGTTTGGTAGTTTTCCTTCCTCTGCAATTTTCTGTAAGAGTTTAAGTAGGATGGGTGTTAGTTCTTCTCTAAATTTTTGATAGAATTCACCTGTGAAGCCATGTGGTCCTGGGTTTTTGTTTGTTGGAAGATTTTTTATTACAGTTTTGATTTATGTGCATGTGAACGGCCTGTTAAGGTTTTCTATTTCGTCCTGGTTTAGTTTTGGAAAGTTATACTTTTTCTAAGAATTGTCCATTTCTTCCAAATTGTCCATTTCATTGGCATATAGTTGCTGATAGTAGTCTCTTATGATCCTTTGTATTTCTGTGTTGTCAGTTGTGATTTCTCCATTTTCATTTCTAATTTTGTTGATTTGATTCTTCTCCTTTTTTCTTGATGAGTCTGGGTAATGACTTGCCTATTTTATCTTCCCAAAGAACCAACCTTTTAGTTTTACTGATTTTTGCTATAGTCTCCTTTGTTTCTTTTTCATTTATTTATCCTCTATTTTTATGATTTTTTTTCCTTCTACTAAANCTCCTTTTTTCTTGATGAGTCTGGGTAATGATTTGCCTATTTTATCTTCCCAAAGAACCAACCTTTTAGTTTTACTGATTTTTGCTATAGTCTCCTTTGTTTCATTTATTTATCCTCTATTTTTATGATTTTTTTTTCCTTCTACTAACCTTGGAGTTCTTCATTTCTTCTTTTTCTAGTTGCTTTAGGTGTAAAGTTAGGTTATTTATTTGATTTTTCCCTTGCTTCTTGAGATAAACTTGTATTGCTATGAACTTTCCCCTCAGCACTGCTTTTACTGAATCCCATAGGTTTGGGGTTGTCGTGTTTTCATTTTCATTTGTTTCTATGCATATTTTGATTTCCTTTTTTATTTCTTCTGTGATTTGTTGGCTATTCAGAAGCATGTTGTTTGGCCTTCATATTTTGTATTTTTAATAGTTTTTTTTAATTCCTGTAGTTGATATCTAATCTTACTGCATTGTGATCAGAAAAGAGGCTTGAATTGATTTCAATTCTTTTGAATTTACCAAGGCTAGATTTATGGCCCAGGATGTGATTTATCCTGAAGAATAGTCCATGTGCACTTAAGGAAAAGGTGAAATTCATTGTTTTGGGGTGACATGTCCTATTGATATCAATTAAGTCTAACTGGTCAACTGTATCATTTAAATTTTGTGTTTCCTTGCTGATTTTCTGTTTGGTAGATCTATCCATAGGTTTGAGTGGGGTATTAAAGTCTCCTACTATTAATGTGTTGCTGTTAATTTTCCCTTTCATACTTGTTAGCATTTCCCTTACATATTGAGGTGTTCCTATGTTGGGTGCATATATATTTATAATTGTTATATCTTCTTGGATTGATCCTTTGATCATTATATAGTATCCTTTCTTTGTCTGTTTTCACATCTTTATTTCAAAGTCTATTTTATCTGATATGAGTATTGCTACTCCTGCTTTCTTTTGGTCTCCATTTGTATGGAATATCCTTTTCCAGCCCTTTATTTTCAATCTGTATGTGCCCATAGTTTGTGGTGGGTGTCTTGTAGACAGCATATATAGGGATCTTGTTTTTGTATCCACTCAGCCAGTCTTTGTCTTTGGTTGGAACATTCAACCCATTTACATTTAAGGTAATTATTGATAAGCATGATCCTGTTGCCATTTACTTTGTTGTTTGGGGTTTGAGTTTATAAACCTTTTTTGTTTCTTGTCTAGAGAAGATCCTTTAGCATTTGTTGAAGAGGTGGTTTGGTGGTGCTGAATTCTCTCAGCTTTTGCTTATCTGTAAAGCTTTTGATTTCTCCTTCATAGTTGAATGAGATCCTTTCTGAGTATAGTAATCTGGGTTGTAGGTTTTTCTCTTCCATCATTTTAAGTATGTCCTGCCCTGCCCTTCCAGCCTGAAGAGTCTGTACTGAAAAATTAGCTGTTATCCTTATGGGGATCCCCTTGTGTGTTGTTTGTTGCTTTTCTCTTGCTGCTTCTAATATTTGCTCCTTGTGTTTGATCTTCATTAGTTTGATTAATATGTATCCTGGGGTGTTTTGCCTTGGGTTTATCCTGTTTGGGACTCCCTGGGTTTTTTGGACTTGGGTGGTTATTTCCTTCCCCATTTTAGGAAATTTTTCAACTATTATCTCCTCGAGTATTTTCTCATGTACTTTCTTTTTGTTTTCTCCTTGGGACTCCTATGATTCAAATGTTGGGGCATTTAACATTGTCCCAGAGGTCTCTGAGGTTGTCCTCATTTAATTCTTTTTTCTTTTTTCCTCTCTGCTTCATTTATTTCCAACATTCTATCTTCCATCTCACTTATCGTATCTTCTGCCACAGTTATTCTACTGTTGGTTCCCTCCAGAGTGCTTTTGATTTCAAATATTGCATTATTCATTATTGATTGACTTCTCTATTTCTTCTTGGTCCTTGTTAAACATTTCTTGCATCTTCTCAATCCTTGTCTCTCATCTATTTATCTGTAACTCCATTTTGTTTTCAAGATTTGGGATCGTCTTTACTACCACTGGAGAAGGCAATGGCACCCCACTTTAGTACTCTTGCCTGGAAAATCCCATGGCTGAAGGAGCCTGGTGGTCTGCAGTCCATGGGGTCGCTAAGCGTCAGACACAACTGAGCAACTTCCCTTTCACTTTTCCCTTTCATGCATTGGAGAAGGAAATGGCAACCCACTCCAGTGTTCTTGCCTGGAGAATCCCAGGGATGGGGGAGCCTGGTGGGCTGCCGTCTCTGGGGTCGCACAGAGTCAGACAAAACTGAAGTGACTTACTAGTAGTAATTACTATCATTATTCTGAATTCTTTATCAGGCAGAATCCCTATCTCTTCCTCTTTTGTTTGGTTTGGTGGGCATTTATCATGTTCCTTTACCTGATGAATATTTTTCTGCCTTTTCATTTTGTTTAGATTGCTGTGTTTGGGGTGCACTTTCTGTAGGCTGGAAGTTTGTGATTCCTCTTTATTGTGGAGCCTGCTCCCTGTGGGTGGGGTTGGACTAGTAGCTTGTCAAGGTTCCCTGATAGGGTAGCTTGCATCTGTGTTCTGGTGGGTGGAGTTGGAACTCTTTTCTCTGAAGTGCAATGAAGTGTCCAGTAGTGAGTTTTGGGGTGTCTATGGGTTTGGTATGGCTTTGGGCTGCCTGTCTTTTAATCCTCAGGACTGTGTTCCTGCTTGGCTGGAGAATTAGTGTGGTACTTCTTGCTCTGGAACTTGTTAGCTCTTGGGTGGAGCTTGGTTTCAGGGTCAGTATGGAGATTTTGGATGAGCTCTTGTCTATTAATGTTCCCTCGAATCAGGAGTTCTCTGATGTTCTCAAGGTTTGGAGTTAAGCCTCCTGTCTCTGGCTTTCAGTGTTATTCTTACAGTAGCCTCAAGACTTATCCATCCATACAGCACAGATGATAAAACACCTAGGTTAATGATGAAAGAATTCTCCATAGCAAGGGACATNTTATTCTTACAGTAGCCTCAAGACTTATCCATCCATACAGCACAGATGATAAAACACCTAGGTTAATGATGAAAGAATTCTCCATAGCAAGGGACATCCAGAGAGGTTCACAGAGTTACATGGAGAAGAGGGAGGAGGGAGATAGAGGTAGGTGACCAGGAAGAGAAGAGGGAGAGTCAAAAGGGGAGAGACCAATTTAGCAAGTAATCAGTTCCCTAAGAGTCCCTTGGACTGCAAGGAGATCCAACCAGTCCATTCTGAAGGAAATCAACCCTGGGATTTCTTTGGAAGGAATGATGTTAAAACTGAAACTCCAGTACTTTGGCCACCTCATGCGAAGAGTTGACTCATTGGAAAAGACTCTGATGCTGGGAGGGATTGGGGGCAGGAGGAGAAGGGGACGACCGAGGATGAGATGGCTGGATGGCATCACGGACTTGATGGACGTGAGTCTGAGTGAACTCCTAGAGATGGTAATGAACAGGGAGGCCTGGCATGCTGCGATTCATGGGGTCGCAAAGAGTCAGACACAACTGAGTGACTGAACTGAACTGAACTGTTCTCCACAGCCCAGAACATCCAGAGAGATTCTCAGAGTTACATAGAGAAGACAAGAGGGAGGAGGGAGATAGAGAGGATCAGGAGAAGAGGGGGAATCGAAAGGAGACCAGTTTAGCCAGTAATCAGTTCCCTAAGTGTTCCCCACAGCCCATAACACCCAGAGAGATTCACAGAGTTAAGCAGAGAAGAGAAGGGGGAAGGAGGAGATAGAGGTGACCTCAGGGAGAAAAGGGAGAGTCAAAAGGGGAAAGAGCTATCAAGCCAGTAATCACACCCCTAAGAAAAAATGGGTACTGAAGATTAGATTCTTAAAGGTATAAAATTGATAACAAATACCAAAAAGCAAAGATTAAAAATCTAGAGTTTAGACTCTCAAAAATACAATATTAAAAATGCAAAACAAAATCAACCACAAAAATTATAAATATATATATATATATGAAATTTGCTTTAAAAATAGGGTCATTGTTGCAAGATAATAGTAGGTTATAAAAATGAAAATTAAAGAAGTAATAAAGAAAAAAATTTTTTAATTAAAAAGTGATCATAGTAAAAATATATCTAGGCATTTCACTGGAGCTGATGTGGGCAGTATGGGGTCAGTTCAGTTTCAGATAGTTCCTTGTTCCAGCTTATACTTGATCTCAAGGTCTATAGGCCCCCTCCAATGATTAGTAAATGTTAACTACAGGGTTTTATTTATTTATTTATTTTTTACTACAGGGTTTTAATCTGTTACACCTGTCCCTTCTAGAGCAGTTCCCTCTTTGTTTATCTTGGCTTCCTCTGTTTGCAAGTCTCGTCAGTGTCTAATTTGTGCCCTGACACAAGGGGGCAAAGGTGGTCACTTATTTAGGCTCACTTGTTCAGTTGTGGTTGTGGGGAGGGAGGGATACTGCAAGCAAATATCGCTGGCATGTGTAGGGAGTGCTTGTAGTGTACGGACCACACTGGTTTGCCCCAGTTCGTGGCATGTGCTTTCCAGGTCTACATTGCTCAGGCTCCAGGGTGCTCTACAGGAGCCCCGTTCAAAGTGGGCCCCGCACTTCAGTACTTCCCAGGTCTAAGCCACTCAGGTTCAGGTTCTTAGGCACCCCGCAAGTGCACAGACTCAGTTGGGTGTGCGTCTTGTGCCCTTCCCAGTTCTGAGCAGCTCAGGTGACTGGGTGCTCAGTGAGTGCACTGTCCCAGGTGGACAGTGCATTTTAATCGCCTCCCTGGTCCAGCTGCTCGGTTTCCCTGGTGAGCTGTGAAAGCACCATCTCAGGTGTGCCATGTGTCTCCTCTGGGGAGCTGATCTCAGGCTGTGACCCTCCTGGCAAATGTCAACCATCCAGGATCCCAGGAAGATGTGGTTGGCAATTGGGAGCCTGCTCACAGTTTGATGGAGGATGCTGGTCTCTGGGGCTGAGATTGCCCCTTGCCTTCCAGCTCTGGCTGTCGCAAACCTGTCTCTCTGCCTCTGGTGTGTGTGGGGCGCGGCGGTGGGCGGGGGGAGGTGGACGGGTGTGGTGGAGGGGCCTGTACACAGCCGGCTAGCTCTCCCTTGGTATTCACTCAATCTTTTGTTCTGTGAGCTGGCCAGGCTGCACATTAGACCGTTTCTCCAGAAAGTTCTCTTTTTCTTTTTTTCTCTCTGGTGATCCCACAGTTTGGGTTGCTATCCCGCGTTAGCTTCCTCAAGTTGTCCTCAGTGCATTTAGGCCCGGTCCTTACCCTAAGCACCGATGATGCAGCCAGTGCGTCCCTATCCATTTCCTACCCGCTGGTGGCAGATGTGAGCCTCTGGGCTACTTCTTTGCTAGCTGTTGCAGTTAGGTGCAAATTCTGTGGAGTGTGTGTGTGTGTGTGTGTGTGTTTTCTCCTGGTTGTTATCCTCTGAGATTCCAAAACTCCCCATAGACCTGCCTGTGAGAGGGTTTCCTACTGTTTGGAAACATCTCCTCCTTCACAACTCCCACTCCAGGAGGGGTTTCCATCCCTAACTCTTTTGTCTCTCTTTTTCGTCTTTTATATTTTGTCCTACCTCCTTTTGAAGCGAATGGGCTCCCTTTTATGGGTGCCTGGTGTCCTCTGCCAGCATTCAGAAGTTGTTTTGTGGAAGTTGCTTAGCATTCAAATGACCTTTTGATGAGTTTCTCAGGGAGAAAGTGGTCTCCCCCTCCTATTCCTCTGCCATCTTGGGCCTGCCCCCTCACTCTTCATCCTTAAACATCCTCTATCTCATCGCTTAGAAACTGCCAAAGAGGGGAAAGTGAGATTTATTTTACATTTTGGTGTTTGCTATTGTTATTTTAATTTCTTCTCTAGGAAGATTACTGCTATCATGGTTTTCTTTTTAACTCACTGAAATAGATTTTTGTCCACAGTCTTGAGTTCCTGAAATGGCCATGATGAAAATTGGACATTATTTTAAAGTTTGCATGTGAGCATGGTGAGTTGTTTCAGTCATGTCCAACTCTTTGCGACCCCATAGACTGTAGCCCACCAGGCTCCTCTGTTCAAGGGGTTCTCCAGGCAAGAATACTAGAGTGGGTTGCCAGGCCCTCTTCCCAGGGATCTTCCTGACCCAGGGATTTAACCAACAACTCTTATGTATCCTGCATTAGCAGGTGGTGGCTCAGATGGTAAAGCATCTGTCCACAATGCAGGAGACCCGGGTTTGATCCCTGGGTGGGGAAGATCCCCTGGAGAAGGAAATGGCAATCCACTCCATTATTCTTGCCTGGAAAATCCCACGGACAGAGAAGCCTGGTTGGCTACAGTCCATGGGGACGCAAAGAGTCGGACATGACTGAGCGACTTCACTTCACTTCACTTCTTTACCACTAACACCATGAGAGAAGTCCTATTTGAAAGTGCAATCCTTTTAAATATGTTTAGTGTGTAAAAACAAAACAAACACTTGTGAATAAAGTACTGTTTCTTAAATAGCTCTAAATAATGAAACACAAAATTCAGTAACACTACGAAGTAGAAACAAAAGAATACCATGAAGTAGTTAAATATAAATACTAATTCCTATTAGCATTCTGCTACATTTAAATAATGATTTTACAAATCCCTCCAAACATTTATTTAAAAGATTTCTAAATTATGAAGTCATTAGTATATAATGCAATGTTCTAAATACCAGCATTCTTTCTAAAGTCATGTCATATTATGGCACACTAATTTGTAAAACGGGAGAAAAAAATATCATATTACATTCATGAATTTAAACCTTACACATAAATATTAATGAAGAGGCTCTTTGTTTCCTTCCATTCAGAGAAAACCAGTGTTTGCTTTAAAGCTACTTACTCAGAAAACAGGACACCATCATGTCACCCTCATCAACCAAAGTGTCTATTAAGCACACATGTGATGCTTTTCTTTGGGGATCATCTGTTTCAGGGCTCAGATTCTCTCACCATGGCAGTGTGCAATGCATGAAAAACAGCAGAGCAGAACCTACCATGCCCACAATAGGTACTGTGCTTAGGTACTTGCATCTATTACAAAACAGGACAATCTATATTTAGAATCTGGACCAGGCCCTCCATTGTTAGTACTGTATTATTAATAGCCAATGATTATATTTACATATCCTAAGTTAGTCTTTGAAAAGCTTGAGAATTAATGTTTCCTATAATAAAATAGCTAAAAGGGCATTGAACAATATCTGCTGAAATCACCCTCACTTCATGCCCACTGATTCTCTGTTTTAAATAATTGAGACATAATTAGCATACAAGATTATATTCATTTCAGATATACAACATAATGACTCCATATTTGAACATCCTGCAAAATGAGCATCACGTCTACCGAACACCCATCATCACGCATAATTAAAACTATTTTTGTTGTGATGAGAACTTTTAAGATCCATATACTTTCTAAGTAACTGGCAACTATGCAAAATCATATTAAACATAACATGTCCAGAACTTATTATTTTATCACTGGAAGCTTGTATCTTTTGACAACCTTTACCCATTTCACTCCCCTCCTACCTCTGGTAACCACTCACTAATTCAGTCTTTAACTTTATCCACTGACCATATCAACTTCTCATTATCTTTCAGCTCCTTCTAGGTATCATAATCCTTCTTATCTAACACAGATCTCACAGTCTATTGTCTTCACTTTTTTCCCCAAATATCCTCAATTTCCTTGCCCTTTACTCCCATTATTTTCAAAGGAGAATACTCCAACCTGGAATAATTCCTACTGAGCATCTTTCTGACAGCATCACAGAGTTGTTAGAGAAAAATCACACAACCAGCTCTTTAGCTGCTCTCTCATTTAAATGGGGCTTCCCTGGTGGCTCAGATGGTACAGAATCTGCCTGCAGTAAAGAATATTACCTTCCATCAATGGCCATTTAGTATTTTTTTTTCTCTTTCTAAATTTCCCCAAAGCCTAATATTTCTAAGCCTATTTCTTCTCTTTTCTTAAACTCCCCACCAATTCTTCATGTGCACTTAATGATCCATTCTTATATTACATTGAAAAAAAATAGCAATCATCAAACATGGATTCCCTCATCTTCTCACCACCAAATATAGAAATCTGCTTATATCCCCAAACATTGTTCTTTTTCTTCATTCTTGTTACATTGGAGGTGATATCCATCTTTACTGTGCCAAATGCCAGTATCTTATGTGCTCTGGGATCTCTTTTCCCACTCTGATCAAAAACTTTACTGCTCTTCACTCAAGGATTTCTTTTCCTGAAAGCCTGGTCTCTTCTGGTTTTCCATCTCTCATTCCCTTCTTGTTCATTCCCATCGTTCTCATTGGCATACATCATGCCTCAATGAACCGTGCTCATTTAAGAAAAAAAAGCAAATGAACTGTCTTTTTACCTCTAGTAGCCTTCTTTTTATAAAATTTCATTGGATTATACTTGATTTACAATGTTGTGTTAGTTTCAGATGCACAGCAAAGTGATTCAGTTATAGATTTATTCATTTGGGGGGGGGTTCTCATATAGGTTATCACAGAAGATTGAGTAGAGTTCCCTGTGCTATACAGTAGGTCCTTGTTGATTATCTGTCTAATACATAGTAGTGTATGCATGTTAATTCCAAGCTCCTGATTCATCTTTGATAACCATGTTTGTTTTAGACATCTGTCTCTTTCTATTTTGTAAATAATTTCATTCAAACACCATTTCAATTTTTAACTCTTAACTGTGTTCTTTTAATCCCCGACACCATTTCCTCACCTCTCTTGTCTTTTGGACTCAATGCAATCACCACATTAGTAAACTGCTGTTTTCAAAATATCAGTCACCTCTGTATTTCAACAGCGAAAGAAACTTTTTCTATCTTAAATTTACTAAGGTGAGACTGTTAATTGCTCAGTCATGTCAGACCCCATGGACTGTAGACCATTATGCTCCTCTGTCCATGGAATTCTCCAGGCAAGAATACTGGAGTGGGTAGACATTCCTTTCTCCAGGGGATCTTTCCAACCCAGGGACTGAATCCAGGTCTTCTGCAATGCTGGTAGATTCTTTACCATGTGAGCACCAGGGAAGCCTTAAATTTATTAAGTTGCTATCAAAAATTACATGATAACTATTCTCATTTTCTTGAAAGACTCCCTACTCTTTGCTTTCATGACACTACATTTTTCTGCTTTTCTTCTTTCTTGTTTCTGTCTTTCTCTACTTTCTGTTTCTCTGTTATCCCATTAATGATCATATTACTATGACCTGAGCCTGGGTCCTCTTTTATTGTTTTTTAAATATATTTACTCTTTTCCAGATTACCTCATCTAATTCCACACTTTTAAATGCTTCTACATGGTGACAATTCATAAATTTTATCTCCATGAAAAATCTTTCTTCTAAGCTCTTGATTAATATATTCAACGTCAAGTGGGCCTTAGAAAGCATCACTATGAACAAAGCTAGTGGAGGTGATGGAATTCCAGTAGAACTATTTCAAATCTTGAAAGATGAAGCTATGAAAGTGCTGCACTCAATATGCCAGCAAACTTGGAAAACTCAGCAGGGTCCACAGGACTGGAAAAGGTCAGTTTTCATTCCAATTCCAAAGAAAGGCAATGCCAAAGAATGCTCAAACTATTGCACAA
>SJYW01050347.1:0-25393 GCA_006410735.1 Raphicerus campestris | reverse complement strand
GGAATTTAGAAAGATAGTAATGATGACCCTGTATGTGAGACAACAAAAGAGACACAGAGGTATAGAACAGACTTTTGGCCTCTGAGGGAGAGGGAGAGGGTGGGATGATTTGGGAGAATGGCATTGAAACATGTATACTATCATGTAAGAAACGAAGCACCAGTCTATGTTCGATACAGGATACAGGATGCTTTGGGCTGGTGCACGGGGATGATCCAGAGAGATAATATGGGGTGAGAGGTGGGAGGAGGTTTCAGGATTGGGAGCTCGTGTACACCTGTGGCTGATTCATGTCAATGTATGGCAAAACCAATACAGTATTGTAACGTAGAATAAAGTAAAAATAAAAATTTTTAAAAAAGAGTCTAATCCAATACCACAGTTCAACAGCATCAATTCTTCGGCGCTCAGCCTTCTTCACCGTCCAACTCTCACATCCATACATGACCACAGGAAAAACCATAGCCTTGACTAGATGGACCTTAGTCGGCAAAGTAATAGCTCTGCTTTTGAATATACCATCTAGGTTGGTCATAACTTTTCTTCCAAGGAGTAAGCATGAATGGAAACTTTTCAAGATAATCCATCTAGCCCCTCTGTCTTAATAAGCTCCAATTTTTCTCCTACTCAGCAGGAGAAATATCTCAGTTCCTTGCGCTCACCTATCTTAAGCAAAGTGTCACAAGTGCATGTAGCCCAGAGTTCATAAAATATAGAGCAAAAGGCAAAGGAGAGCATAGGCATATAAAAATGAAAAGTATAAAGCCTGTTTTGTTCTAGGATCTTCAGGCTTGAGGCCTGACACTGAACTTTCTTTGAATGGTGATTTCAAAAAGAAGATGGAAAATATTGATGACTTTATTATTTTATTTTAACCCATATTTAAAGTTGATTTCCAAGGTTCAAGTGATTTTTATTCCCTCAAATTCTTTTTTTTTTTCTTCCCTTTTCCTGACTACTTCTAGCCCTGAACTTGATCTCTACATGTCTCATTGGTCTATGTTAGCCAGATAGAAAGAGTAGTATCCAGTTTTTTATTTCCAAAGGAAATTGTTATGACTATCAATGATGTAATAGAATTACATCAATAAACTAATACACTGAACTCTTTATGAAAAAAACAAAACTTTACATGCAGTCTTTGCTTTCCTATAGATTTAAATGTGGATGATACACTTATATAGAAATGCTTACAACACACTTATATTTAGTATTTATTGCAGCATCCTGTCCTTTTTTTTTTTTTTTTAAACATGGGGGATAAACTAAGTGAACACTTGGCTGTGGAAGGCCACCTGGTGTCAATGGAGAGTAACTACGGGCTTATGTGGAAGTTCAGGAAATGTGTTTCCTGCCTCATTGAACTTCTTGGTGTGTGTTTTGCAAAACGCTCTACATACCCAGGCGACTCTGTTCAGCCTGTCTTTGCTTATCTCTGCAAACTGGAGGCAGCAATAGTACCCTTTTGGTGTTTTTTCCCCCATTATATTATGGTAACATTTTTATAGGATTTAAATTGCTTTCTGAATGCTCACTATGGTCATATATGATGATCAGAGATTTTATTCAGAAGTTCTGACTCAGAAGACTCTAGTAAGTTGTTCCATCCTCCCCCACCCCAAGCCCTTGTGTTCTTCCCTTCTGTTCCACCTTGTCCAATTCAGAAGTGTCTTGACCTCTTCCAACTCCTTTTGCAAAAACGTAAGGTCTCGGTGCTTTAAAAGGAACAAAGTGTCTGATTTTTCCAGTGATGAAATAAGTATCCTAATGCAGTACTTGTGGGAGATAAGTCACAGGCNTGTCTTTGCTTATCTCTGCAAACTGGAGGCAGCAATAGTACCCTTTTGGTGTTTTTTCCCCCATTATATTATGGTAACGTTTTTATAGGATTTAAATTGCTTTCTGAATGCTCACTATGGTCATATATGATGATCAGAGATTCTATTCAGAAGTTCTGACTCAGAAGACTCTAGTAAGTTGTTCCATCCCCTCCCCCCACCCCAAGCCCTTGTATTCTTCCCTTCTGTTCCACCTTGTCCAATTCAGAAGTGTCTTGACCTCTTCCACCTCCTTTTGCAAAAACGTAAGGTCTCGGTGCTTTAAAAGGAACAAAGTGTCTGATTTTTCCAGTGATGAAATAAGTATCCTAATGCAGTACTTGTGGGAGATAAGTCACAGGTGCCAATATCATAGTTATTTTTCATATTTTAATATGGTCAATATGGTAGACATACAGCAGAGAAAAGAAAGTCACCCTTCAACCTTGGTGAAAAGTTTTTAAAATAAAAATTTCAGAAATGGTAATGGTAATTGTTTACAGTGGGGGCAAATGGACTCATTCGGTTGCTCTCACCATCTCAACTGTTTGCTTAGAAACCCAAAAGGACTCACTCTGGATAGATTTTCATACAGAAGTAACTCAGAATTTAAATAGACCTGAAATTAACCTTGTTCTCTTTGTCCATTTCCTTCCCTTGTGTGGTATAATGGATAATGTTGTCAATGAGTCATTCGGTTTTGGGAAATAACTTTTGTCACCTAAACTATTCTTTTCAGTGCTTTATGGTTCTTGATGATGAACAGTGAAAGGATCTTGGAGATGCCTAGTTAGAAGGCACTGGGTTTGAGGGCATCCCTCTCCCGTTCTTTGTCCTCCCGTGGAGGGTTCTAGAAACTTGAGTGGGTCCATTTTCTGTGAATACTGTAAGATATTCAGTATCTTTTAAACTTTCAATACACTTTTTAGGGACAGACAACATTCATGAGAATCAAGGGCCTAACCCCTCCCTTTTTGGGTGATCTCATATTTCTTAATGCCTGAGATGAATCAGAAGAGAAAATAGGAAGTGAGAAAATGATAACAAAATTTTTTTTAAAAAAATTGGGTCTACTCTAATGGCTGATGCTGCTAGAAGTGAAGCATTTTGCTTTGAAAATGGATGGGATGCTTTCTGCCTTGCTGGAATGTCAGGAAGTGTAATTCATTAGTGGTTTGAAAAGTGCTTTGAGCTAATGGAATAAAAGGCACTGAAAAAATTCAGACTAATATTATTAAAAATGAAAAATTGCAACAGAGAAACAGATTTCCCCCAGAACACAGACATCAATATTGCGTCTACTATTACCCAGACAACCAGTTTGAGAAGGGAAAAACTCCACTCATCTGGACATTTCATCCACACGTCTTGACCAATTTGACTGATATTATTTTCCTACTGAATTGTATAAATTCAGCTATTCTCTGACAGCCTAGATTCTAGCTCCTATTTAGGGAGCAAAAATACAATAGTATTCTTAGGTATTTCAACTGAGTATTAAAATCTATACATATTATTTGGTATACGTCCTCATCTACACTACTTGTTTTTGTTTTCCTTCAGTGATTCTACCTTAACATTTAAGATCCCATATATTCCCTGCATCTTTCCCCATACAACTCTTGAAAATCATATTTCAAGTCAATGACTATCCTCATCTTCAGAGACTGTTGCCTTTGTTATACTGCCACAGTAATTAAGATGGGACATTCTGAAGTAAATCTAATGGATGGCAAGCATTTGTGCAGATTTCTGAGAATATGAGGCATTTTATTGCTTTGTTCACATTTAGTTTTCCCATAGTAATGTTGGACCAGGAATTAATGAACACAATTAGGGCTCTCTTTTGTTATGGCAAACCTTTGAAACTCTTCATTATTGTGTTAACAGAACCTTGCTAATTTTCTCCTAAATGAATGCATTCCTGTTGTGATGTAGATTATATTTTATAATGCAATTCATTAGGTTTTCACTTTTCTCCCTTTGTTTGTTGATTTCAGTTTCTTTGTCCATGGTATCATTCAGGTGAGTAATAATCTAGGAAAACTTTCAATACTCTTTTTTTAGTGAAGGAGTATAATTTAGCTTAATGATAATTGTTTACCACGGCATCTTTCTTTCAATGTATCATTCAAATGCAAAGACCAAACAAATTAATAGGTATTTTTAAATGCACCTTCTTAGGTCCTTTTGAAGTAGTAAAGATGGTCCTAAGGCTTTCCTTCCTTTGAAACTTCATGTCCTCTGTCAAGACTTTGAACACAATTCATATTTTGTCATTACTTTGTAATGCAATGGAAACTGCCGGCAGCAACCAGAGAAAGTGAACATTAGGGAAAAGAGACATATATTATGTTGATGCTTCTAGCCTAATTACTAAATAACTCTACATGGGGAACGGAAGGGAGCATAGGTTAAGTGTTTGCCTTTCAATAAATTTTAAACTTAGTGAACTACTCCAAGCTTTAATGCAAAAGAAGAGTTGGCTCATGCTAATTCACAAATATGTACATTATCAGTATTATTTTATTATATTTCTCGGCTGCAGAGAGAGGGAACATCTTTCTCATTAATGGCACTGAAAATCAAAATTGGAGTGAACTCAGAAAATGAATGATGGCTTATCTTTTCCTTTCTAAGGTGATGCATGAAATTTAACCCTTGAAAGAGATGTTTCCTTTGCTCTCATCTCACTCGAATTTTTTTTTTTTTTTCACATAGCTCACTAGGCTTGTGTGATCTTAGTTCCCCAACTCGGGATCAAACCTGTGTCCCCTGCATCAGAAGTGTGGCGTCTTAGCCACTGGAATACCAGAGAAGTCCCTTCACTCTTGAATTTTCAAAAAATTCTGTTGTTTACTCATTGGTCATTTTCATTCCTTCCTTATTTCTTCTCTCACTTTGTCTTCCTTCCTCTCTCCCTCCCATCTTTTCTTCTTGGGTGAGGAAAAATAAAATACAACCAAATTTTCTGCCGGATGAGAACCACATAAATGCAGAAGGTCAAAACTACGAAATTCAGACCTTGACAATGCTTTGCAAGGCTTTCAAACAGCTCAGTTGTGTGTGTAGATGTGAATGTCCATCCATTTTAAACAGCTTTAATGTCTCAGGATTTCTTTTGCCTAATCAAATTGGAGTTCGGTCTAATAGAAAAGTCCGCAGAGGATTAAGTTTAATGCACTATAATAGGTAACTGAGATCTTGTTAGTGCACATTTTATAAATGTGATTCTTAGTAAGGACCCNTCATATTTTGTCATTACTTTGTAATGCAATGGAAACTGCCGGCAGCAACCAGAGAAAGTGAACATTAGGGAAAAGAGACATATATTATGTTGATGCTTCTAGCCTAATTACTAAATAACTCTACATGGGGAACGGAAGGGAGCATAGGTTAAGTGTTTGCCTTTCAATAAATTTTAAACTTAGTGAACTACTCCAAGCTTTAATGCAAAAGAAGAGTTGGCTCATGCTAATTCACAAATATGTACATTATCAGTATTATTTTATTATATTTCTCGGCTGCAGAGAGAGGGAACATCTTTCTCATTAATGGCACTGAAAATCAAAATTGGAGTGAACTCAGAAAATGAATGATGGCTTATCTTTTCCTTTCTAAGGTGATGCATGAAATTTAACCCTTGAAAGAGATGTTTCCTTTGCTCTCATCTCACTCGAATTTTTTTTTTTTTTCACATAGCTCACTAGGCTTGTGTGATCTTAGTTCCCCAACTCGGGATCAAACCTGTGTCCCCTGCATCAGAAGTGTGGCGTCTTAACCACTGGAATACCAGAGAAGTCCCTTCACTCTTGAATTTTCAAAAAATTCTGTTGTTTACTCATTGGTCATTTTCATTCCTTCCTTATTTCTTCTCTCACTTTGTCTTCCTTCCTCTCTCCCTCCCATCTTTTCTTCTTGGGTGAGGAAAAATAAAATACAACCAAATTTTCTGCCGGATGAGAACCACATAAATGCAGAAGGTCAAAACTACGAAATTCAGACCTTGACAATGCTTTGCAAGGCTTTCAAACAGCTCAGTTGTGTGTGTAGATGTGAATGTCCATCCATTTTAAACAGCTTTAATGTCTCAGGATTTCTTTTGCCTAATCAAATTGGAGTTCGGTCTAATAGAAAAGTCCGCAGAGGATTAAGTTTAATGCACTATAATAGGTAACTGAGATCTTGTTAGTGCACATTTTATAAATGTGATTCTTAGTAAGGACCCAGAAAATTAGGTTTACAAGCATCTTGGAACGTTTCTGATGGCCTTTTTGCAGCCTTCCTTTTATATGGTGATCTCCAAAGAGACCATATGAATGTTGGAAATACCAAGTGAAGAGTCAGAGAAAGGAGGAAGTGAGAGAGACCTTGAAGCCTGGTGTTTGGAAATCATTGTTTCAAGAGGCTGATGGTGAGATTAAATTGAATTGATTTACACAACAATTGGATACAGGATACCAAGTAAAATGTCAAATGCAAAGGAAGAATTACAAAATCTGTAAGCACAATAATTATGCAAAAGAGTAGTAATGGTTTTCACAGCAAGGGGCTAAGTGTGTCTGACTTTAGCTTATTTACCTCTGTAGCAGAACAGAAATTAAGGACCAGGAAGGAAGCCTATCTCCTCATATTGTATTTGAGGACCCAAGAAACCTGCTACCGCCAGTGAGGAAAAAAGCCAAGAGGCTTATGGAAATATAAACAATGACTACCCCAGTGTGCTTAGAGTGTTACACTTTTCAGAGTACTTTCACTTCCATATTTTTAATTAATGTTCCCAATTATTCTGAAATGCAGGTGATGCTGGTATCCCATTTTAAGAGATGAGAATACTAACATCTAGCAAAATCACTGAAACAAGAGCAATTTTCATACATTTCACTAACACACCTGGGTAACTATCTTACTCAACCTGCATTCACTTACTGCTCATAAATTTGCAGTTTATGCCTCAGGCAATGGTAACCACTGTTGATTTCAGAATAGAGAAATTAGATCAGAATTGTGTGTAGGGAAATATCCACAGTGGGTGTATAACAGAGGAGGTGGGGTGGTCCCCAGGAAGGACGGGAGATTGAACTAGTGGGATATTGGATGAAGAGAAAAGAATGGTTTTGACGGTAAATGAGAAATCTCAAAAGTGCTGGAGAAGAACCTGCTTGGGACAGGGAAGGGCTTGGCCCTGGGAACTGTAGGGTGAACTCCCTCAACGGTGGCAGAAATAAGTTGGTTGGTTTTATAGGTATCTTCATTTTTCAAACTCATTTTTCATAAGTTTGGAGAGTAATTACATGAGTAATTGCCATGATGGAATCTGAACTCTTTTCCTCCAGAAACAAATCATCCTGGCGATGGAATAACTACTTTACTAAAGTCTATTTTTTTTACTAATTTGAAGTCTGTGATCACTTGAAGAGGGTCTGCTCATTAGAAATTTCTGTACCATCTGTAGAAAATAATTACCCCTTAGGCAAATTACTAATAAAGAGAGGCCAGCATTGTCTACAAAAAGTATCTCAAGGAAATTAATTGTTTTCACATATTCTGAAGCCACTAGAACATCAGTCACTGGCATATTATTAATTTACAAAATACAGCAGTTTCATTAATATTACAACTACAGTATTTCGCAGCTTCCCACTAGAAATGGTTTAATTATATGTTATTGTTGCTCTTCAGTTGCTGAGTTGTGTACAACTCTGTGATCCCATGGATTGCAGCTTGCCAGGCTCCTCTGTCTTTCACTATCTCCTGGAATTGGCTCAAATTCATGTCCATTGAGTTGGTGAGGCCATTTAATCATCTCACCATCTGCCACCCCTTCTCCTTTTGCCTTCAATCTTTTCCAGCATCAGGGTCTTTTTCAATGAATCAGCTCTTTGCATCAGGTGGGCAAAGTACTTGAGTGTCAGCTTCAGCAACAGTCCTTTCAATGAATATTCAAGGTTGATTTTCTTTAGGACTGGTTTGATCTTGCAGTCCAAGGGATTCTCAAAAATCTTCTCCAGCACCATAACTGGAAGGCATCAATTCTTTGGCATTCAGCCTTCTTTATGGTCCAAAAAATAATCTATTAATTATATAACACATTATGTATATGTGCTTGAAAAATGTGAACATTTCTGTATTCTGGATATTTCACTTCTGTCTAATTATTCTATATTAATGTTAAGAACATTTAGAGTTTACTGACTTCAAGGCTGTATATCGTTACCCTGCTTATTTAATTTATATGTAGAGTACATCATGAGAAACGCTGGACTGGAAGAAACACAAGCTAGAATCAAGATTGCCGGGAGATATATCAATAACCTTAGATATGCAGATGACACCACCCTTATGGCAGAAAGTGAAGAAGAACTAAAGAGCCTCGTGATGAAAGTGAAAGAGGAGATGGAAAAAGTTGGCTTAAAGCTCAGAATTCAGAAAACTAAGATCATGGCATTCGGTCCCATCACTTCATGGCAAATAGATGGGGAAACAGTGGAAACAGTGGCAGACCTTATTTTTCTGGGCTACAAAAACACTGCAGATGGTGATTGCAGCCATGAAATTAAAAGACGTTTATTCCTTGGAAGGAAAGTTATGACCAACCTAGATAACATATTGAAAAGCAGAGACGTTACTTTGCCAACAAAGGTCCATCTAGTCAAGGCTATGGTTTTTCCAGTGGTCACGTATGGATGTGAGAGTTGGACTGTGAAGAAAGCTGAGNGAGTACATCATGAGAAACGCTGGACTGGAAGAAACACAAGCTAGAATCAAGATTGCCGGGAGATATATCAATAACCTTAGATATGCAGATGACACCACCCTTATGGCAGAAAGTGAAGAAGAACTAAAGAGCCTCGTGATGAAAGTGAAAGAGGAGATGGAAAAAGTTGGCTTAAAGCTCAGAATTCAGAAAACTAAGATCATGGCATTCGGTCCCATCACTTCATGGCAAATAGATGGGGAAACAGTGGAAACAGTGGCAGACCTTATTTTTCTGGGCTACAAAAACACTGCAGATGGTGATTGCAGCCATGAAATTAAAAGACGTTTATTCCTTGGAAGGAAAGTTATGACCAACCTAGATAACATATTGAAAAGCAGAGACGTTACTTTGCCAACAAAGGTCCATCTAGTCAAGGCTANAAATCCCATGGCCCAAGGAGCCTGGTGGGCTACAGTCCATGGGGTTACAAAGAGTCAGACACGACTGAGCAACTAATACTTTCTTTTTCTTTCCTGTCAGCCTGCTGACAAATAACAGGGGATGGTCCCAGTGTCTACCTGTCATCACCTTCTGATCTCTTCCCTACCCCATTCTTGGTCATTCTGCGAGGCAGGCAAATACAACCCAGTGTATGGTGTGATAAACATGACAGATTGGATGAATTGTACTTTGGAAGCCCAAGACAATCATTCAAACTGAGCTGCAAAACCTAAGACCTTCCATCTGACGAGGAGGCCATGCTAAAGGCTCTGCCAGCCTCTGCCATAGACTGATGTGGGCTCTACCTGGCAGGCCCTAACAATGGTAAATTCTTTCAAGCGGTGCTGTGTGTGCCCCCGTGGCTGTATTGTGAGAAAGCCTGACATTCATTAACTTGTCTCTCTCTAAAAATATGGTGACTTGTACTTTATAGATGTTCATAAGAGATCCTCAAGTATTTAAGGAGATACCAACAATAAATCACGTAGCCCTCAGATGATTACAATATGTCTCTGAAATAAAGCTACTCTTAGTTATTGGTGGTGGAGACATCTTGGATGCATAACAGTCATTATTTATGCTCACTCTGTAGACACTTATCCATATAACACAGAGTCATCCATATGAAAGGTGCCATGCAGTTAGAAACATTGGTAAGAAATCTGTCTCTCACGTAGGCTGATGTCATCAGTGATGCAGACTTTACTCTAGAAAGCAATCAATGAGCTCCAGTTCACTGGCCACTAGTCCTCCTTCTTATGGGCCAAGGCAGAGAGTCTGGGCAAATGCTAATACATCCTGCTGGGACTGGATGTTTCAAGTGACCTTCTAAAGTAGACCCTGATGGCTTCTGTGGTGGGTTCAGCTGCCTGGATCTGGGATCCTGGGAGGAATAGTTGAGATTAGTACCACAGGTTGACATTATCCTGCTTGGATATCTCTTCATAGTAGATTTTATTAAATGTTATATGTTACAAACTGAATGGACTTTGTTCCAGCCACTGTTGGTCAGATTAATCAGAGAAGCTCTGGCAGGGGATACTAACAGCCAAATTCACCAGAAGCAGGGATGGCAAAGAAATGAGGGGTGGACATCGTTGGGAAACAATTCTCCATGGGTCGCTTACATTTCCACATAATTTCGGAAGCAAGCCCTTAAATCCAGACTTGCACAGCAAACATTCTTGGGATGCAAAGAAGTTGTATTTCCCTCTCCAGCAAAGGACAGACTGACGTACAGTCTTGGAAGACAGTGATAGTGTCTTTCTCTGGAGCAAAGGGTGTGTATGCCTGCTTCCTGATCATTATCAAAGACTCCAGTGCCCTAAGCTGAAAGTTCCTCTTTTGGAATGGGACCTGCTGATGTGAATGATTCATGTGGCCCTCTTCTTGTCCCTGTGTGAGAGAACCAGCATCAATGCTAAAGTACTAATATTCTGACACTTGCTGTTGCTGTGCGTAGTAAATGTCCTTTGCCTTTGACATAAGTCTTAGGTTTTCTATCAGCAAATCCATGAAAATGTGGCAGGCTAACTTGTTAGCTTGCAAGTAATGTTTCATGGTTCTTGATACTGTTTGGAGGAGCTACATGGCAGAACTGGGAATAGCACACCTAGGACTGAGATACTAAAGGTGCTGAGACCTCAGCAGGTATTTCTCTTGCTGGGGTGGGTGCAACAAGAATTTGGAGGGGGGCAATGTAGAGCAAAGCGAAGAGCAAACAGGAAGTCCACTGTGCACGCTGGGCTGGCACCAGAGAGATTGGCCTTAGGTGACCGTTGGGGGAGCTTTATGAAGATCATGAAGCCAAAAAAGGTTTGACGAGAGCCGTGTGTTAAGGTGCATTCATCTATCAGCATTTTGTAAAATGGACTGTGAATCAATGAAACAAACTCATTTCAATATATTGAATGTGTTGAAGACTTACCGGGTGCAAAGCCACGACGCTGAGCTCTACAAGCAATGCAGAGATGACTGAGAGGAGACATTCGAGGCGGCTTATGATTTGGGTGGGGAATGTTTTGTATCAGATCATATTGTGAGTGCAGATAAAGTAAGTTAAATAAATTGTATAAATGCTATAAAAATAAAGAGGTGAAGTAATAAGGGATTAGAAATTTTGCAGGAGGGAAGTGTGTGTGTGTGCATGGTTTTTCCACGGCTCCAACTGTGCTCAGTTCTACATCTCTAGTGAGTCTGTATGTTTCATGTCCAATGAAAAGTTCCTGGAGAAGCATCTATCTGAAGGAAGGTCAGAGTGGGGACCTTGAGAGAACATTCATTATGGGATCTAAATACCACCAAACCTTCATGGCACTGGGCTGGATTTACTTAGTTTAGGTTTTAGAGTTGGGACCACTCATCATTCATTGAGCTCAACTCTACAGGAGATGGAGAGCAGGAGATGGTGGCCTGAGGGGAAAAGGAGGCATACCAAGAAAAGCATCCTTCATCTTCTATGTAGGTATCTCCTTACGTGCTTAGTTATAGACATGGAGAGACCAAAGCCCACATCCCTGCTTCCACCTCTGCCACTACTCATAGCAACACAAAGGTAACTCAGAACAATCCTGTCACTAGCACACACCGTGATGCTTTCTCTCAAGCATCTGCGCACATAGATTGTGCAAACTCAGCCTAGGATACAGCGATTCTTTAAAAGGTTTATACTTTTGAATAAAACACTTGAAGAGGAAGCTTTTTCTGCTGGAAAATTTTAAACACACAATTTATAGCTTTACTCCAGCAATAAACTCCTCTGGGACCACTTAAGGGTGGTTGTAAGGATTAACCAGAGTTGATGTATGTGAAAAATACTTGGTAAACAGTAAAATGGTAGACTCATTTATGAATATATTTATTTATTCATTCTAAGTCTTGGTCCAGAAAGAAGTTAAGGCCTATTATTTATGTTTCTATTCATAGTGGGTCATCTACCTTTTAGACAGGAGCAAATTAACTGAGATACTATTTTTAAAACACTTATTCTGCTCTATTATATTTTTCCCGAGTTCCTTGCTGGAAAACTCCTTTCTTCAGAGGACAGATGTGCCTCTGGGAATACTAAAAAAGAATATATATATGTAAATATATATATGTATATATGTTCACTTTCCCTCTGATAAGCCACTTCTGTATTAGAATATTTGGAAAAGAAAGCTGGAAAATATGAATATTACCCTTGTAGATGATCACTGTTGACATTATTGTACATATTACAAATCATTTTTCTAAGGATCATACTTCCTATTTGAGAGTCTAAAAGGGTTTTTGTTTTCAGTTAACAATATATTGTGGTATTTTCTCATGTTTGTAAAATTCCTCAGAATCATCACTTTTAATTATAAATGTTCACATAGTGGTCCATCTGGAGACAGCAACATTAATTTGCTTAACTATTGTTTTTGCTTAGATAGTGTGAGAATTAATGAGTTAAACATACACCATGGGCTTCCCAGGTGATGCTAGTGGTAAAGTACCCACCTGCCAATGCAGGAGATGTAAGAGATGCAGGCTTGATCCTTGGGTCTGGAAGACCTCGTGGAGAAGGGAAGGGCTACCCACTCCATTATTCTTGCCTGGAGAACCCCTGGACAGAGGAGCCTGGTGGGTTACAGTCCATGGAGTTGCAAAGAGTTGGACACGACTGAAGTGATTTAGCATGCACACACACACATCACGTAATACAGCCATCCTACCCCTTAGATATTTACCCAAGATAAATGAAACATCTCTCCATACAAAGACTTACATGTATCAAATATTCATAGCAGCTTTAGTAATACTCCAAACTGAAAATAACCCAAATGTCCGTCAACAGGCGAATGAATACACAAACTGCGGCGTATACATCCACTGAGATACTACTTAGCAACGAAAAGGAAAGAACTACTGGGACGTATAAGAACATGAATGAATCTCAAAATCATTGTGTGGACTGAAAGAATCCACACACAAAATAATATATGCCATGTGATCCCCTTTACGTAAACTTCTATAAAATACCCTAGAGTAATAGCAGTTGCTTAAGGACAAGAACAAAGGGAGGGATGGATTTCCAAGGGGCATGAGAGAACTTTCGGAGGTGACGGAAATATTCAGTGTCCTGATTTATCTGATTGATTCACACGTGAAAACATTAAAATTCATTTAGCTGCACACTTTAAATATGTACTGCTCAGTGTACATTGATGTGATATTGCAATAAAGTAATTTAAAAACTCTACTGTTGGGAACATAGCAAACGGCCATGTGGACACAGGGCAGAGAGAGGAGGATGGGATGAGTTGAGAGATTAGGATTGGTGTATGTACATTACCATGGGTGAAATAGCTGGCTAGTAGGCAGCTGCTGTATGGCCCAGGGCACTCAATCCAGTGCTCTGCGATGACCTAGCGGGGTGGGATGGGGGCCGCTGGGAGGGAGGCTCAAGAAGGCAGGGTGTGTGTACACACAGAGCTGATTCAGGTTGTTGTACAGCACAAACTGACACATTGTAAAGCAATTATACTTCAAAAAAAAAAAAACCCTCCACAATTTGTTATGAACACAGAATGTTGATGTGTGATGGCCAACAGAATTCATAAATTGACTTTTACAAACCTGTGTCCTTTAACAGGTTCTTAGAGGCTGTTTTCCTGGGGAAAATGATAAGAACTTTGTAGAGAGTTGGGCACACACGGCATAGACGCCCTTCCAGTGATCTTACTATCTACAGTCCCACCAGGGTCTAAATGTGTGCCTGTTTTCTGACAATTGGGAAGCTACTTTTCATCTGTGCATCCTTTATACCAGTATAAACTTACTTCGTAGCCTATACAGTTCTTTTCTGTGTAAAGCAGTGCCAGCTCTCCCGCACTGTAGACACTTGACCGTCTAAGCCACCAGGCAGGTCCCAAAATTAGTAGACAGAGCACAACTAATTCATCCCCAAATTATACAAGTGTCTANAGCCTATACAGTTCTTTTCTGTGTAAAGCAGTGCCAGCTCTCCCACACTGTAGACACTTGACCGTCTAAGCCACCAGGCAGGTCCCAAAATTAGTAGACAGAGCACAACTAATTCATCCCCAAATTAGACAAGTGTCTCCTTCTAGAAATTAGAGCTTATGGGATTGAAGAGAAGGGAAAGGATTCATATGTAGAGCTATCTATTATTCATCATTGGTCAGACCCTACCCAACAGAATCTTCTTCGAGTTCTCTAAACCATTATCTGACACCAGCTGCCTGGTCTCATGTGGAGGTCAGGAACTTGAACTCACCCACAGAGCACAGGAAGTTGGCCATGGAGATTGAGAGGGCCCACGTGGGGTCTCTTTGTTAAGATGGCTCATTATGTTGACCTCACAAAGAATAAAATCACAGTGATCCTTGAGACTGATCGAACTGCCCAAACGACATTCTGCTTTCTCACTTGTGCCTACATTCTCAAAGCTACAAGACCACTAGATTCCAGACCACCGGCTACATGACCACAGGACTCAACTACAGGCTAAAAATTAACCCTCCCTTCAGAGAATTTTCTTTGGTGGGATATAAGAAAGACCCTGTCAGAAGGGGAGGACCCTGGTGCCAGTCACCCTCTCTTTTCCCTCTAATACATTCCCCGCCCCCCACCCCCACTTTTTTTTTTTTTGTCTGACTGCCTGGCTCGCTTTCTTTTTCTCTGCACTTGCTTTACAGAGATCAGGACAGGAATCTCATTTGCACTCGATCATATAATGAAACTGAGAATCAGAGTCTGGGCTAAGGACCCAGCAGTCAGTCCCCACCTGACTCTCCCTATTGCTGATCTCAGAAACACCAATACAGGGGAAAAGGGAAAGTGAAGTTGCTCAGTCATGTCTGACTCTGTGCGACCCCATGGACTGTAGCCCACCAGGCTCCTCTGTCCATGGGATTCTGCAGGCAAGAATATTGGAGTGGGTTGCCACTCCCTTCTCCAGGGGATCTTCCCAACCCAGGGATCGAACAAACCTGTGTCTCCAGCATTGTAGGTAGACGCTTTACTATTTGAGTCACCAGGGAAGTCCTTGCTACATGGGAGGAACACTGAAATACCAATATCCTGTGGCAGCAACTCTTTTTTTTTGTTCCTGCAGAAAATATTTGTTACAAATATTAGTCTACATGATTTAGTGGAGGGAGCACAGGTGTTTGAGTTGGCTTGGATGTGGGATGAATTACATCATTTGATTTGATTTTAAGTAAAATTTGTCTTGAAAGGTTGTTGGGAGTAGAAATTAGAATATATATATATATAAATTTACAGTAAATAAATTTATGTATGAATTTATGCATATAATAAATTTATGTGCATGCATGCATGCAAATTTGCTTCAGTCATGTCTGACTCTTTGTAACCTGACTGTAGCCCACTAGGCACCTCTGTCCATGAGATTCTCCAGGCAAGAATACTGGAGTGGATTACCATGCCCTCCTCCAGGGGATCTTCCCAACCAAGGGATCGAACCGGTGTTTCTTATATCTCCTGCAGTGGCAGGAGGGTTCTTTACCACTAGCACCACCTGGAAAGCCCAGATATATGTGCACATATACATATAATATATTGCATGTATATAATAAACATATTCATTTTGTATGTATATAATAAACATATATGTATATATTTATATATATTATGTATATATTTATATATATTATGTATATAAATTTATCACAATGCTTAGTCCAAGTGCAATGTTAAATATTAGCTTCCTTCCCTGTTTAAAACAAAGTGAGCGAGTATATGTCCCATTACTCAGATTGTTGCTGTCCTAATACTTGAATCTGTGGCTGGAAGGAAAATACAACATCTATACAAATGTCTTATAAACTTTAGAGTGCTGTGCCTATCTAAAATGCCACCCTTAGGGTTCCTTTGGCATCCTCTAATACCTGGATCAAGGTTAGCTCCCTGGAAAATAACAGAAAGTCCGTAGTAGTTGATCAATAGAGATAAGAGGGCAAGTACTCAAAACACGTCCATGGATGCCAGGATGCCAAACTACTCTTTTTTGTTGTTTTTAATAATAAAGAAAAGTGCGGTGCTGACTATGTCCACCAGATAATTACCTTGAGGGTGCCAGTGCCAGCTGTTGGCAGTGGTTTAGTCATTGAGAACATCCTGGAATGGAGCCAGGCAATTTTATATAAGGAAGGAAGGTTGTTGGATACAATACATTCACAAAAGCTGTGACAGCTACGGTTGCTAACAAACGGGAGACTTCAAGAAAACCAGGCTTGAATAAAAGCATTTTCTTACCCTTGATAACAAGGTCTATGTTGATAGCCACTGTGAAGTTGGAACAGCTGACCTGCTGTTAGCAAAATGCTTACATGGACTGCAAGGCTGGGAAGAAAACCAGAGAGCCTGTTTCCTAAGAGGGCGATGAGCATGCCGACACGCGCTCTCCAAACCTTCTGACAGCTTGGGAAATCTCCGAAGTTACCTTGTATTTTTGGAAAGTGAGAAGCCAAAAAAAAAAATCCTGGGAAGTCATCCAAGTTTTAAAAACATCTTTTCTCTCTGTGGTCCTCCTGCTGTGATTTCAACTCTTTGCAGAGAAGGACAATCAATAGTTATTTTTAGATATTTAACACACCATGAGATTGGTAATTAACCAAGGCGATGTTCCTGAGAACAGTTTGCTTCTATATATGAAGGTAATATTTGCATAAGGGTTTTTCTCCCCTACAGCAAATGTTTGTTAGCTCATTGAAGACTTTAATTCCTGCCACCCACGTACAAAGGTCATGATTATCTGTCTTGCTGCAAATTGTTTTCTTTCCTTTTACCCAACCCCAAATAGCAGAATGAAAGGGAAGGGATCAGAAATCTTCAGCAAATAGAGTGGCTAAGAGAAGGTGTCTGAAAGCACCATATCATTGTCTTCCTTTTTCAGAAAAAAAAAGGAAAATGATGTAAACATAAAATATAAGAAATACATAGAAGGAAAAAGATAATAATTGGTAAGGCATTTCTGGGCTTCCCTGGTGGCTCAGAGGGTAAAGTGTCTGCCCGCAATGCAGGAGACCTGGGTTCGATTTCTGGGTCAGGAAGATCCCCTGGAGAAGGAAAAGGCAACCCATTCCAGTACTCTCGTCTGGAAAATCCCATGGACGGAGAAGCCTGGTAGGCTACAGTCCATAGGGTCTCAAAGAGTCAGATAAGACTGAGCCACTTCATTTTCAAGGCATTTCTATTAGCAGGTAAAAGAAAAGTCAGAATGTTATGGGCCATTGTGTTTCTGAACAATACAAAAGAAGGAACACTCAATNAGTCCATAGGGTCGCAAAGAGTCAGACAAGACTGAGCCACTTCACTTTCAAGGCATTTCTATTAGCAGGTAAAAGAAAAGTCAGAATGTTATGGGCCATTGTGTTTCTGAACAATACAAAAGAAGGAACACTCAATCAAGAAAATTGCACTTAAGGCCCTGGTGGCTCAGACGGTAAAGCGTCTGCCCGCAGTGCAGGAGACCTAGGTTCGATCCCTGGGTCAGGAAGACTCGCTGGAGAAGGAAATGGCAAACCATTCCAGTACTCTTACTCCCATGGATGGAGGAGCCTGGTGCAGGCTACTGTCCATGGGGCCTCAAAGAGTTGGATACGACTGAGCAACTTCACTTTCTTTTTTTCTGTTCTAAAGAAGCATACAGGAAATAANTCCAGTACTCTTACTCCCATGGATGGAGGAGCCTGGTGCAGGCTACTGTCCATGGGGCCTCAAAGAGTTGGATACGACTGAGCAACTTCACTTTCTTTCTTTCTGTTCTAAACAAGCATACAGGAAATAACAAAGATGATTACTCTATGTTTAATAAGCAGCAAACTGACTCCTTGTCTCCATCCTCTTTGAAAATACAGTTTTTTTTTAAATTAGAGGGTTTTTTTCCCATTGAAAGTGGGAGGCAGGCTCTCTGCAGCTCTCCACGTTCTCTGCCGGAGCTACGTCATTTTCTTATAATTGCAAGATGTGCCTTAGAGGCATGAAGAGATGCCAGGACATTAACACATTGTGAACATCTGACCTCTGATTTGAGGAAATGATGAAAAATTAATGGGTGCAGATGTGCCCATCCGGCAGTGGACAGATGCTCTCTTTACACACCATTTAGAATTCCCCGGTGTGTTTGACTACACGATGATGAATACAGCAGCTAAATGAGATGAAGATCAGCAAGAGTGTTAGGAAAACAAAAGTTTATGCTAGAGGATGGTCATGTTGTTGCCCAGCAACTGGCACCAATGTAACCAAAGCATCCTGCTGGGAGGGAGATGGTTTCCTTTGGGGGCAAATGGCCCACTCACACTGCCTCCAACATTATGACTAACACCCTGGTTTTATATGTCGAGCCAGAGTCCAGGACAGGTGAGAGTCATGTAGTTATGCATTTAATTTAGTGACCTCTGGTTTCATACCATTGACATTTATCAAATACTTTTTTATCATAAGACTGGGCTCTATTTCTGGTACTATCTGTATTTTTTTCCAGAAGGTATAAGATACAAATACTAAGTAATATATTTTTTCCAATAAACATGAATGAAAATATATTTTTCTTGTATAATCTTTACAAATGAATTTATATGAAAACAACTTCCAAGCAGAAAAAATGTCTTCTGTGAAATTTGTGCCCATTTATTTAAACCCAAACTAGGGTATCATGTGAGAGTTGGACTATAAAGAAAGCTAAGCGACAAAGAATTGATGCTTTTGAACTGTGGTGTTGGAGAAGACTCTTGAGAGTCCCTTGGACTGCAAGGAGATCCAACCAGTCCATCCTAAAGGAAATCAGTCCTGAATATTTATTGGAAGGACTGATGCTGAAGCTGAAACTCTAATACTTTGGCTACCTGATGGGAAGAACTGACGCACTGGAAAAGATCCTGATGCTGGGAAGGTTGCAGGTTGGAGGAGAAGGGGATGACAGAGGATGAGATGGTTGGGTGACATCACCAGTGCAATGCTATGGACATGAGTTTGATTAGGCTCTGGGTATGGACAGGGAGGCCTGGCGTACTGCAGTCCACAGGGTCCCAGAGTCAGACACGGCCAAGCAACCGAACCGAACTGAACTGAGGGTATCAGAGTAAGGTGTGGCAGTGTAAATATTTTTTTCTGAAATATAATTGACATACAGTATCATTCCCCAGTGGCTCCGCCTGCGATGCAGGAGATGCAGGTTTGATCCCTGGATTGGAAAGATCCCCTGCAGGAGGAAATGGCAACCTACTACAGTATTCTTCCATAGAGAATCTCATGGACAGAGGAGCCAGGTGGGTTATAGTCCATGGAGTCACGAAGAGTCAAACATGACTAAGAGGCTGAGCACACATGAACATTATTATTGAGTTTCAGGTGTACGACATAATGATTTGACATTTGCATGCTTTATGAAATGATCACCATTTCTAGTAACCAGCTGTCCCCATATTAAGTTCTTACTATACTAGTAATCATACATTAAAAAATAATTATTTGGTTGCACTGGGTCTTAGTTGTGGCACGTGGGATCTAATTCCCTGACCAGGGATCGAACCTGGGCTCCCTGCATTGGGAGCTGGAGTCTCGGCCACTGGATTGCCAGGGAAATACCTGATCACCCATCTTAATGCTGCATTGTATCCTCATGGCTGACTTGTTTTGTAACTGGAACTCTGCACTTCAATCTCCTTTACCTGTTATCGCCCCCTTCCCAACTTCCTGCCCTCTGGCAACCACCTGTTTGTTCTCTGTATCTATGTCATTTTTGTTTTATAAATTGAAAATCTTTATTATTCAATAAGTATTTGGTGACTACATATCATAGGCCACAGAATGTACCAAGGAGAATATTAGTTATACATAATGTGCAGCATCTCATACATAATGCATAATATAATATATAGTAATATAGTTAAGTATTCGGAGAAGGCAATGGCACCCCACTCCAGTACTCTTGCCTGGAAAGTCCCATGGATNTTGGAAGGACTGATGCTGAAGCTGAAACTCTAATACTTTGGCTACCTGATGGGAAGAACTGACGCACTGGAAAAGATCCTGATGCTGGGAAGGTTGCAGGTTGGAGGAGAAGGGGATGACAGAGGATGAGATGGTTGGGTGACATCACCAGTGCAATGCTATGGACATGAGTTTGATTAGGCTCTGGGTATGGACAGGGAGGCCTGGCGTACTGCAGTCCACAGGGTCCCAGAGTCAGACACGGCCAAGCAACCGAACCGAACTGAACTGAGGGTATCAGAGTAAGGTGTGGCAGTGTAAATATTTTTTTCTGAAATATAATTGACATACAGTATCATTCCCCAGTGGCTCCGCCTGCGATGCAGGAGATGCAGGTTTGATCCCTGGATTGGAAAGATCCCCTGCAGGAGGAAATGGCAACCTACTACAGTATTCTTCCATAGAGAATCTCATGGACAGAGGAGCCAGGTGGGTTATAGTCCATGGAGTCACGAAGAGTCAAACATGACTAAGAGGCTGAGCACACATGAACATTATTATTGAGTTTCAGGTGTACTACATAATGATTTGACATTTGCATGCATTATGAAATGATCACCATTTCTAGTAACCAGCTGTTCCCATATTAAGTTCTTACTATACTAGTAATCATACATTAAAAAATAATTATTTGGTTGCACTGGGTCTTAGTTGTGGCACGTGGGATCTAGTTCCCTGACCAGGGATCGAACCTGGGCTCCCTGCATTGGGAGCTGGAGTCTCGGCCACTGGATTGCCAGGGAAATACCTGATCACCCATCTTAATGCTGCATTGTATCCTCATGGCTGACTTGTTTTGTAACTGGAACTCTGCACTTCAATCTCCTTCACCTGTTATCGCTCCCTTCCCAACTTCCTGCCCTCTGGCAACCACCTGTTTGTTCTCTGTATCTATGTCATTTTTGTTTTATAAATTGAAAATCTTTATTATTCAATAAGTATTTGGTGACTACATATCATAGGCCACAGAATGTACCAAGGAGAATATTAGTTATACATAATGTGCAGCATCTCATACATAATGCATAATATAATATATAGTAATATAGTTAAGTATTCAGAGAAGGCAATGGCACCCCACTCCAGTACTCTTGCCTGGAAAATCCCATGGATGGAGGAACCTGGAGGGCTGCAGTCCATGGGGTTGCTGAGGGTCAGACATGACTGAGCAACTTCCCTTTCACTTTTCACTTTTATGCATTGGAGAAGAAAATGGCAACCCACTCCAGTGTCCTTGCCTGGAGAATCCCAGGGATGGGGGAGGGTGGGCTGCCATCTATGGGGTCACATAGAGTCAGACACGACTGAAGTGACTTAGCAGCAGCAGCAGTTAAGTATTATTATTATTATTATTAAATAATTTATTTTTATTTTTGGATGTGTTGGATCTTAGCTGCAGCTTCCTGGTGTGTGTGTGGTAGGGTGGGCTTAGTCGCCCTGCAGCGTGTGGGATCTTAGTTCTCTGACCAGGGGTTTAACCTGCATCTCTTGCATTGGAAGGCAGACTACCAGGAAAATTCCATGTATTATCATCTAAACTTGGATTTTGGTGTATTTCATATATAGTTATATGTATGGTGTTTGTATATCATCTGGATCTTCATAAATTCTGTTATGTAGAAGAATTTATATTGTTATACATGAAATGTCCTGAAAGTGGATTTGGGTAATAATCACAATAGGATCTCAGAAAGACGGAGGAAAATATAGCCTGAAATAAGCAAGAGTGACTTGATGGTCGCGTATACACTGAGAGATGCAGGATTAAAAAGGGTCTGAGCAATGAGCTTTGGTCTTAGTGGAGACACAGCTCTGTATGTGAAGCAAGCTCTATGATAAAGACTAGCCTCATGGCCATTTGGAGGTCAGGGGAACATAGTATCTTTGGCGAGAAGAGGCCACTGGACTTTTGAACAGTGACATGAAATGAAGCAGGTCTTCGGGAATCACTTCCCCAACTTGAACTTCAGTCTGTTAGGATCACTGTTGTTTAGTCACCTGCTGTTGTTGTTTAGTCGCTAAGTCATGTCTGACTCTTTTGAGACCCCGTGGACTGTAGTCCACCAGGCTCCTCTGTCCATGGGGTTTCCCAGTCAAGAATACTGGAGTGGGTTGCCATTTCCTTCTCCAGAGGCTCTTCCCTACCAGGGATTGAAATCACATTTCCCACACTGGCAGGAGGATTCTTTACCACTGAGCCACCAGGGAAGCCTGTTAGTATCATATATCCCCCTCTTTTGGCTTTTGTTTCCATTTAGGTCATCACAGAGCATTGAATAGAGTTCCCTGTGCTATAAAAGAGGGGGAATGTCTCTGTGAATAGCTGATTCACTTTGCTGTGGAGCAGAAGCTAACGCAGCATGGTAAAGCAACTGTACTCCAGTAAAAATTAATGAAAAAAAGTCCTAGTGTCGTATCAAGGGAGACACACAGATTAAATGAAGCATAGAGAATAGTTCTGTTACAGATGGCCCTGAATATAATCTGCATGCTTGGATTAGGCAGTGATTTGAGTCCATCTCCAAGTTGCTGAGCTTTGAGTTTGGATCAAGAATCCTACTACGTTCCCCAAATGGAGCACTCACACGCTAAGATGGGGTACTTGAGATGTCTCAAAAGAGGTCACTTGAGCAAAACCAAAGCTTGTAAAATAGTAACAATATCTAAAGTTTAAATAAATATTTGAAGAAGTCTTGTTACTGAGATAATAGTGGTTTTTAGGTCCCCTACTAAAGCTGGTAAACCCAGATAGATGTTTAAATTAAGCAATGAGGAAATTGGACCAAAGTAAAAACGTCACGACTAAAGACTCTTAGAGCCCTAGAATAGTATAAAGTGATATTTGGAATCTGCTTCCTTTAAAATAGAACAGACATCCTTCCACAAGAAAGATTTATGAGCCAAACTATTTAAAGAAAGAGAATTAGAATGAATTGAAGGGGACTTCCCTGGTAGTCCAGCCCCTAAAACTCTGCCCTCTCAATACAGGGGTTTGATCCCTGGTCAGGGAACTAGATACCACACGCTGCAAGTAAGATCCAGCACAGTCAAATACATAAAAATAAAGTATTTTAAAATTGATTAGAATGAATTAAAGATATCTGGAGATTCCTTTCAGAAATGAGATTCTTATGACACGAAGGAACCAAGGGTTCCAGGAGAATCCATAATATAGTTACTTCTTACATTTCTTCTCTGATCACACAGTCTAAACTTTTCTCTCCCACCATTCCTCAATATTCTATAAAATCTCCTTTGTTTCTTTCATAGTTCTTAAATGCTAATCTGAAATCATCTGGTTTATTTGGTTCAGTTAGTATAGAACTTCTTCCCCCGTAAGAATATATTAGAGAACAAACACTTGGTTGCTAGGGGCAAGGAAGGGGGTAAGAGAGAGTTAGGTAGTTTGGGAAGCCATGAACACACTGCTGTATTTAAAATGGATAACTTGGATTCCCTGGTGGTCCGGTGGTTAGGACTCTGGGCTTGCAATGCAGGGGGCCCAGGTTCAATCCCCGATCAGGGAAGTAAGATCCCACATGCCCCACAGCATGGCCAATAAATAAATAAAATAAAAAATTAAAAAAAAATAAAAATAAAATGGATAACTAACAAGGACCTACTCTTTGTTACAGCACAAGAAACTTGGCTCAATATTATGTGGCAGCCTGGATGGGAGGAAAATCTGGGGGAGGATACATGTATATATATGCCTAAGTCCCTTTGCTGTCCACCTTAAACTATCACAGCATTGTTAATTGACTATACTTCAAAAAAAATGAAGTTTTAAAATACGAATGTATGATCCATGAGGGCAGAGACCTGGCTATTACCTCCCCAGCACACAATGCCTTGTTTTATATATAGCAGGTGCTCGATAAATATTTGTGGAAAATCGAGTTACATATATAGTTGCTAAAGTGATGGGGAGAATGAGGCAGGGTGAGATAAGAAAATAGGATCCTCTCTCTCTTAGCACCTAAACTATTTACTTCAGAAAAGCCTCTCTGGAATTGCTTCAATTTTCTGCCTATTGTAATGAGTTGGAGGGCAGAGTGGCAGCAAAATCTCCTCTGATTGAAAACTCAGGCTCCGTGCAGCCTTAGCCCTTTCCTGGGTGTCTTGAAGATCGTTAGGTACCTCCTGGCCTGATCCCTTTTGCTTGAGGACTTGGCCGCCTTTCGTGAAATTATTATTTTTTTCTCTTCTATTATGCTTGTCCGATGTGGCACTTATACTTTAATGCCTAATAGATAAAATGGTCTCTGTCAGCCTGTACTTCTCATGCCTGGAGAAAGTTTTACTGCTTCATAAAATCCTGTAATGCCCCAGTGTTTAAAAAAGATCTACCGCTCTATCGGTGGGTCTTTATGGGCTCTGTGTACAGTTTTTTGCAATGCAAGGTTGGTTCCTGAAGCAAAAAGGGGACAGAGATAAATGGATTTCTGTGCGCTAACGAATGTCAAGAATTTGACTCAATTTTATACTGAAGCTGTGTTAAATAGTGAAAGCAAAGTGTAGAAAACTCACATGCAATAGCATTAAGCATTATGAAGGAATGGTAATGTAAGATTTTCCCTTAGTAAGTGGCTACAGTAAGAGGATTTTTTTTTTTTTTAACTGGTTTGGGCTAGAGAGTCTTGATGGCTGCTGTTTCCATTTTTTCCCTCCTGACAGATGCTCAGAGGCCTAATGCCTGTCCAGTGTTGCTGGTGGACAGGGGACACTGGACACAATGTGTCTCCGCCACCCATTCTGCAGCAGCGATGACTGTGTGGTCTGTAAAGTCTTTGAAAGGCATCTTTATTAAGGTGTAAGCTGGAGGAGGATTGGTCCCATTTCAGGCACAAAATATATCTCCTGAATCTGTTGTTTGAGGGATGCCTTAGTCACAAGTTGCCTGGTCTCTGTCAAGCGGATACTTGGGTGTGTGATCACACACACGAACACTTGGCACTGGGGCTGTGTCTGTCCCTGTGCAGGTGACTAGAGACACCTGGAGGAAATGCGTGTCAACCAAGGTGCTGGGACCCCTCAAGCTGCTTCCTTGCTCTGCTGGGCTGCTGAGTCACTTCTGGCTGTGTCATGGGTGCAGGCCCTTAATCATCCCCTCATCATTCCAGCATCTGCAGGGAAAGATGAACTCAGCCATCACCTGCCCTGTGGCCTGGTGGTGGGCATGACCTGATTCCCTGTCAGTGGATACTTGGCACAAGGAGGCTTGTAACTCCCCTTCCCAGACCTCTACCAAATAGCTACTTCTCTCTTCATCGCTCTATCATGGGGCACTGAACCTGTGCTCAGAAACTCTCAGAAGGTAAATGAGCATCTGATTCCACACAGATGAACAATGTGTGTGTGTGTGTGT